>WOGM01000722.1:0-11491 GCA_015342125.1 Leptinotarsa haldemani | reverse complement strand
ACCGCACGAAAATGTTCACGATTTAATTCCATTTTTGGGCCGAGATGAATCTTTTAAGTTACTGTAAACAACACAAAAAGCTCACGTATGTCAAAACGTTCTGAGTACGTAAACGCTCAAAAATGTATATTTTCATGTTACCTTTATAGACGTAGGCAAAACTTTTGACATCACATCTTACAGAACAGAGAAGGTCAAGGTTGGTGAAACGTTAATGAGTTCAACCCTGAAAATTACAATTGGTACACCCCAAGGAACAGTGTTGGCTACCTTACTAGCCTATAATTTTGATAGGCCCATAATTCGTTCTCTGCCGATGACACAGCAATTATATTCACATACAAATTTGGTAAGAGATATACCTATCACACGACTGAAATGAACATAAAAAAAATACGGATATAGCTTACTTTGAACATCAAATTAGCATCATCTAGAGATTACTACAATTATCATACTATGATAGGTGAGGTGAGATCCTTTATTATTATAGAAGGTAGATGTAATATGCGCGCAAAATCTGTCGAATGAAAAAAGAGACAAATTTGTGCGAAATACTTGTTTTTACAGTTTGACTAGACTAAAAAATAGTTTGTGTCAACTCTGATTTTCATCAATACGAAACTTTTACAGCAAATCACTTATGAAATGCGAGTAGACATGATTCACAAGATAACTATCAATATGTAGTATATAACATTGCAACTTTCAATCTCGAAAGTTGAAATATCTAAACATGGCCAGCTCATGTACTTGTTCATTTCTTTTGTCTCGGAAAACACTGCTGTCTCATGAAATGATTGCATTTTTCCCACAACTTTTCTGTCCCGTAATACTTCAATCTTGTTCCCTAAACTGGTTTGTTAAAGCAATTCTTCATAGATTTTCCTGAGCTTTCCTAGGTATATTTTTCAGTACCCTGTATATTTCTCAGTAGATACCCTTCTTTTGATCTGGTTCCGTAATATCGATCCTGGCTCGCCCCTGTAACTTTTTTATTTCTTTTGGTATCAATGTGGAATTTTGGTGGTTCAATTGATAGCATAGCCCCCTAGACGAAATTAAAAAACTGAGCAGTATTTCCCCGTCAAAGTACGACATTTATGATGTTTTTATTCAAAATGAACTGCTGAATCTACAAATTTGAAAGTGTCCCATTTGATATTCCTAAGTTGCGGTAATTTTCTGATTTATTCAATCAGTAAAGACAAAAATGGGACGAGCCTGATTCAATTTACACCGTATAAAGTTCAATAAAATCTGTTGCGCCAGTTTTTTTCTTTGTGACATTCTCATTTCAGTATCGATGTCATTCACATTCTATTCACCCTTCATAAGTTGCTAATTTTTCAATTTACAAAAAATGCCATATGCTTTTTGAATTACAATATTTTTAGCAGACTTTTCTATTTAGCAGTCCACCTAAAAAGCCAAAAATACGTTGCTCATTTGTTTTTTTTATCCCATTGAGCATGAGAACTAGTTTTCGTATCCTCAATAATGACAAAATTATTAATGGTTGCACACCTTATTTGAATCAGTCTCTATACATAAAATAATGTATTAGTATTACCTAAAAAATGAAGATTATCTAAAATATCAAATTTTTGGAAATATTATTTTCCTTCATATTACAAGTGTTAGATTGAAATCGCAGTATCTCAAAAATAAATAAATTCAAATTAGCGAACACAAATAAATGAAACGGAAAGCAAGTTACTTATCATTGTGTGCTAAAAAACCATCACTATTAAATTAATATCATTTATATTACGTCATCTCATAGATTCTTACGAGATTAGTGAAATAATTGCCTCATATTGGCAAACACGAGACAAAATATTCCTTCAAGGTCTTATCGCATACTTCATACCGTATAGTTGACGTTGACAAAAACACTTGAAATTTTAAAAATCAAAGGTTACTTTCATAATTTAGAGTTCATTTGTATGTGAACATGATTTTTTTATAGAATCACAAAGTAATTGGCTGTGAGCTGTGAATGATCTATTTCCACCGTATAGTCATCATCATACATATTTAGCAGAATTCAAGTTCGTGCTTTCACAATGGATTGATGATTCAGAGTGAATCAGAAATTTGGTGTACTATATTTAAATACTTTAAAGGTCCATTTTCTAACAGCATTGTGAGTATCTTCTACATTGGTAAAACGTTCACGGTTTATAGTTGTTATGTTCTGTATATCAACAATTTGATCATCAGTTGATTTTTTTGTGAGTGAAAATTTGTATCAACCCAAATCGACAATTCTCAAAATTCGCAATAATCGATTGATATTTGTTTTGGAATTGTGTTCTATATACGGTTTTTTTTTAGGTTACATTTCACAATTTAGGTAAAAACTAATTGAAAATGTATACATCAGTAAAGAAAATTATACCAACTCTTTAAATGAACATGTGATAAACTAACTACCAACTCCAGTATTATATAAGTTGACTTGTGGTTCTTGACCAAAACTTTATATCTGCTAAACGGGAAGAATCTTTCCCCAAAGAATAAGAGAACACATGAGAAGTTTCTTGAACGTGAAGACAATTCCACATATGATAATAGAACAAATGGAATTGAATTCTTCCCCTCTTGCGAATCCGTTTTCTAATGTGGAAATTGGTAGTTAGTTTATTACATGTTTCTTTCATGATGTTTGAAAATTTTAATTAGTCTTTACCTAAACTCAGGTAAAGTTACCTAGGTAGAAGGCCACAAGATTCAAATTGTTATATAAAGCATGAATTGAAAATAATTCAGTCAGTATGAAAAAGCTTGCGGAAGCTAGTGTAGAGAAACAGTGTCCAGTGAAAATCTCACAAAGTGTTACTTGAAAAAGTTTTGGATTTTCATCGAGTCTCGGCCAATTCCATCACATATTCAAAGGTAATTTCAATTGTTTTGAGGGTTCAGTGCATTTGATTTGTAAATAGCATGAGTATGTAATAACTTCTTAAAATCCTGAGATCGATTAGTTCCGAAAATTAAAATTGACTATAAAATTATTGATGATGAATTGAAAGATATTCAGAAATGAAAGCAAACATATTAGTCAATCGCGGATTTGTTCCATACGTATAACATAACCTGGATTCACTTCAGCATCATAAGAGTATATAATAATAATAATATCTATGATCTAATGCAGTATGGATCATGGAGTATTTAACACTCAATATTTTACAATTATTTCCAAATAGATTTGGCTTTGTGTCGTTGTTGATATTGAATTTTTCAGTTATATTTATCATTTTCTATGTACATAGCATATAAAAAGTAAGTTTTCAAGAGAGGCCAAATTAAGGAAAAGAGTCGATAAAAAATGTGATTAATGCCATGACATTTGTTTTTTATTAAATCATCATAACACTGCTGATATGAAGTTATAATGTTTGAGTACAGTATTTCCCTATCTATTATTTACGTTCCGTAGAAAAATACCGTTAATCCTACGTACGAATACTGGATTACAAAGTAATATATTTATGAAGAGTAGGCTTTTATTCAAAAAGTTAGTTTGCAATTGAGTTGAAATGTTGTATACATGCTTATAGTTTAATTGACAATATATGTAAGTGACCCTATTTTGCATCCGATATGGCGAACTAGCTAGAAAATAATACGGATAGTTTTTTCAAGCTTTTCCTATATGTGTATCAAATGTAAGTTTTGCTGAAAACGTCATAAAAATAAAATGAGTTCACTTAAAATCCAATATGGCGACGTCGCAAAGCCGGGTGGTGTTTTATCCATTTCCATGGTATCAAATGAAAATACTTAATGAAAAAAATATAAAATATATAATGATGTCATTATAAGTCCATTATAGCGGACTATTTTATGTATCCCCATAATAGTGGGATCAAAAGAATGGGTTTGCATGATGTGGATATCCAATTGAGTGTTTCATGCGGAAAAAATAGTACGGAATATCGAAAAACAAGATGGCTGGCATATCATTTTCAAATGGTTATAGTTCGGCAAAGGTTAGTTTGGTGGTGCTCAAACAAATGTTGTGGGGACCTTCCAACAATGACTCATTGAATGAAATAAACTAAAGAATATGTCCAGCAATAATAAAAGAGTAAATAATAAGTTAATTGTTAAAAAACATTTTAAGGTACAATCTTTTATTAACATGATCTGAAAAAAGAACCTAAGTTTCAAATTATTAAAAGCGTCAATTTATTACATTACACAATTTATAAAATATGAAAGCTTCTGTCAAGAGGTTTATCTGTTCAGATAAATAATAATTACTGTAATGTGACTCGATCTTGTCATAAGTAATTAGAAAAAAATATATGTTTTTTATAAAGTAGGTGAATGTCGCGACAAGATTTCATATCATACAAATTGTTTAATGTTATTGTTGGTTTTGAATCATACCAACAATTTATTTAAATTTGTACAATGAGGGAATAAAATTGAAACAGAGTAAGAGCCTTGTGTGCATTGTGATAATGAACAAGAATAGGTATAGTGGTCTAAAATAAAAAGGGTCGCTATTATTTTCTAATAGCGGAAAACAAGTCTAAAAATTGTTTAGTTTATTCCGAAATATCTATTTTATTTTGATGTTTTGTGATTTGATATTATTGAATATTAAGTTATTGTTACAATACTGTACAATTTTGAGTAATTTTCGGTAAAACTTTGACAATTAATTCACTGTGGTCAACACCATAGTTGTGTAATTTGTAATGTTATTGGCTTTCAAAATGAATTGTCGTATACAGGATGCTGTCTTATAGGGGATGCACAAACTTTTATCAAGAATAACTTTTTGTCGAAAAACCCTCAATAAAAAAGTTTCCCATATGGTGCATACTTTGGGGATGCCACTGTACATTAAACTACAAATTACATGAGTTATACATTAAACTACAATTTAATGTATAAGTTTGAAAATGTCCTTTAGGACGAAACAGTAAAGTTAATAACTAATTTCTAGTAATACAGAAATATAATCTTTCACCACAATTAGAGAGGACACAACCCGGGCCGGTAGTTGGTGGTCGAATGGAAATTGTATTACCAAGCGTTTCGTCTGCTACTGTGGCAGACATCTTCAGTGGTATATGCGTTGACTGGGAGCGAGAAAATAGTATCTCGAATTATGAGCAACGACTGAAAGTCATTGCTTAGATTTCATTCTCTCTATTCATTATCAGTAAGTATGTATGAGTAATAGACTGTTTTAACATAATACTCTCGATATAGTTCCTGGGATATTGAAAACTTTTTCAAAATTCCACGTTGGATAAAAACTTCAGCAGTTGTGAAAAGTAATTTCTTGAAGTTTCACTCAGATATGACTCGATCTTCATGAAGATGATTCAAGTACGTTTCGTTAACTACCTCACTATTCATATAGGTACCTATTTTTGAATTGAAAATGTCATCACGACCCCAGAATATTCAGAATAGTCCCGACATTCTATTCTCAGTTCTTGGGATTCTCGGATAAAACCCGAACGGCTGCTGTGCCTGAAAAACTTCACTTCCGAGCGAATTTTTCGATCGGCTGCCTCATACGTTTCATCGCTTTTCTCGGGAAAATCCGAGCAAATGTCGCCATAAATGACAAAAAGAGAATAAGGCGACCACCGCTCTATCGATCCGATCTCGAACGAAAACATTTTGTTTAAAACTTACGAGAGTGTGGAACTGGTATGTACGCCATGTTGGGAGACTTGTTTATGTCGAGGTGAATATATGGTGGATTATCAGAATAGTTCCGATTTTATGTGTTCAAAGAATTATTTATCTTGCGATTTCGTATGAAGGGTGTAGTGGGAAACGAATCTAATTATTAGGTTTCGATACACGAATTTAGGATTTCCCAGTTGGCGGCAACGTTTTGGTTGGTTTCCAGGTTTTGCCGTGGTCTTCTTTGGTTATAATCTCCAAACGTTTCAACCGCAACTGCAGCAGTCATCTTCAGTGACGTGGTCGAAATACTTATGACGTGTCAACTGTCAGTTGACCCCACGCCACTGAAAATGATGCCGCTATTGCAGTTAAAACGTTTGGAGATTATAACCAAAGAACACCACAGCAAAACCCGGAAATCAACTAAACATTAGGTTTCGAGGCTACACACGTTTCCTGTACTCAGTAGAGAATTTATTTATTAAAATTATCAAAAACAAACATGAACCTCAAAAGAACAATGTTCTTGTGGTGATCACTGATAAACGGGAGGGATCTTGAAATGCTCAAAGACTGGAAAGTTCTGGAAAGTAACGTAATTTTTTGTGAAATCTAATTGTTTTTCCCAGAGCCGTTGGGCATATTGATACTTCATGTCATTAACCAGCAGATGCCACTGAAATCTTAGTAGAGACAAAATATGGAATCTCGTCATTCTTTTTCCACTGGACTTTTTAAATACGTTGCATTAATGGATGAGAATGCAGCATATAATATCAATCTTGTTCAGCTAGTAGGTAACAGAAAATCTTTCAGAAAACAAACATGCAAAACATAAAAAAGTACCTCAGGGAACAGAGCTAGGCTCTGCGCAAATGAATAACTTGTTTTATATAAATAATTTGCTGGAAAAAGTTGCTGAATAAGATTTAAAAAAGCCTAATATCGATTAATCTGAAGAAGACCATTCACATATTCTTTTACAGATTTAACGCGAACTTGCCAATATTCGATAAAATATCTGTGAAAAGTAATATGAAAATATTTTCTATACAGCCAAAAAAAATACCTAAGATTTCATGATCCACGATAGCCATCTTAGATGGTACACTCATTTAAATTATTTACTCATTAGTTCAAGGAGATATAACCATAGTTTATTGAAATCACACCAAAATTATGGCATGGGATAGGTTCCCTTTAACCTGCCGACCAACGTAGTACTTTTACCCAATCAATTTCTCACTCACACCCATCATTAGAAAACCAGAAAGATAAGAACTTATTTGTTCGTTCATAATAAAATTAAGCTGAAAAAACTACTACAAATACTCAAGACCAAAAGTGGTCAATAATTTACCTGCAACTTGTGCTATGCATGATTTGGAAAAAGAAACTGATACTGAAGTTATTTAGTATTCTTATGGAAAAATTATTTCAATTCCCATATATAGGCCCTGTGATTTTTTTCAAGGACAAAACACAAGCACTGCAGGAAAATCCTTAAGGCGCTCTTAGATCGGTGCCTGTGCGAAAGTAGTGATTCACATTGGATTTGAATGAATGAATGATGAAATCCATTTGAAACGTTCTCAGGAAGAATATTCCACATGAACGCCGTTCTCCAAATGAAAGAGCTCTTATAGAGTGAAGTTCGAAGTGTACTGAGTTGAACCTCAAAACGATTAGCAGCCACAGTCCTTCGCGTATTTCTGATTATGTATCGCTCTTGGTGGAATCAAATGTGCCGAGTCACTTGAACACTTTCCGTGGAAGTATCTATAGAAGAGAGACAAATCTCCAACCTTTCTTCGATGTTTCAGACTATCAAAAGGTTGTGAGTGATGTTTGTGTCACCAATCAGGCGGATGGCTTTTTCCTGCATGGAATTAAGCAGCTTCAGGGTATGTTTGGGGGCGGAGCTCCATACTTGAAAACAATAATCCAACGAAGGTCTGATCTGAGCTTTATCAAGGATCATAAGTTGCTGAGGTTTGTACAGTTTTCTGGTTCGGAACAGTGTTCCAAGCTTTTGAGAAGCAGCCTTTGCAATTTCAGCAACATGATTGGGCCAACACATATTGGTGTCCATTTTAACTCTCAACAAACTTATCGAAGCAGAAAGCGGAATTGTCAGACCTGACATTATTATATCCGATTCAGAAACTTTAATCTTTTTGGAGGAAACCGATACCTGGGTTTTTGTGGCATTGAATTGAACCTGGTAACTTTCACCCCAATTCGAAATTACTTCTAGATCCCCATTAAGATATTCAACCTCCTGCTGCCGGTAAAGATTTGCATCTGGTGAAGATGTCTTGGAACTCAATTGTATTGGCGAGACAAGTGTGCTGTCGTCAGCCAAGCAATATATTGAATTCTTGGTTTTTTTTCCAATAAGTCGTTGATATACAATAAAAAGAGGGTTGGCGACAATATGGATCCCTGCGGTACACCAGCGTTGATGGTGAAAGTATTCGAGTGAAAGCCATCGACGGCCACTTGCAGGGAACGTTCTTTCAGGAAGCTGAAAAGCCATATACGAAAAATAAGCCGACAAGCCATAGCATCGAAATTTGGCCAGCAAGGCATCATGCCACATACTGTCAAAGGCCTTCAAAATATCAAACGCAACAGCTTTTGACTCTCCATGTTTCTTGATTGCGTTATTCTAAATATGGATGATAATACGATAAAAGGTCGCCTGTTGATCTTTGTTTCCTAAAGCCAAATTTATGATCGCTCAAAATGGGGTCTATCTTATCCATTTCTACCCATCTTTTCTTGACAGTCTTTCCAAAAATCTTCATTCAAGTTTGTAATGGCCTTTTGGTAGATGTTTTGTATATCCTTCTGGGCATAATTTGGGTTGTCATAAATTGCTTCCTTCGTTATACCCAATGCCCATTCATAAATTATGACCAAGGAATCTTTCCCTTTGTTGCATTTCCTACAAATGAAATTTTTGTTGTACACTAACATTTTGTACAGGTTTTTTCTAAATGGACACTGAGTAGTCTTGTAATTATTTTGAGTCAATATCTGCTATATTGAAACAGCTCCTCAGTGACTGTCTAGGGTTTTAATGTTCCGAGTGCCACTTGTATATCGATAATTGCAAAATGCAATCCGTTCAGACAGCCACCTAGCCACTTTTATTAATTAAATATCTAGTGTAGTCTTTACGTTTGGGGCGACGCGATAACCTCCAAAAACATACGGGAGTCGTGAATTCGAAAAGTTTGAGAAACACTAGTTGGACTTGTATAAACTAGTCCATGATACTAGCAATAAGACGGCCGGGTTTCCTAGGACCAAATCAGACAGCTCCAAATGAAGGAGAAATAATATAATATTTCAGACATGGATTCGTATCTAAAAAACGATGAAACATAACTTTTTAAGGTTTATGTTCTTTATATTTTAATGGAAAATTGTGGAGCCAAAAGAAGTTGATTCAGGCAGTACTTTGCTTATTCATTCTCAACGAAATATATTCGCATTCTGAATCCTCTAATGTTAAATTTACAGTTCAAATACAAACTGGGACAATATCAACCTCTCGTCGGCTAATGAATAAGTTCTCTGCGGACTTTAATTAACGCTCTGCTCTGCTAAACGTGTGTGGGACCAGATGAAATTTGACGCAGTGGTGCTCTCCTCTCCCTCGTAATATTTCCCTTCGTCCGGTTTCGACACAAACTTTACGTTCCAGACATTTACATTCTGCGGCCACCAAGAGAAGTCTCGATTGAAATATATATAATATAGTCGGTGTACAGTCCCGACCAAAAACCTCTTCTCAAAACAAATTCGACTCGTGTATGTACATGTTCGAACGTATTTACAGAAAAGGTCGCGCAATCTATGTCGACGAAGTGGAGTTGGTTAGGAAGGGACGGGGGAGTTCATCCGACACATCTGTAATAATCAATATCGCCGCCCCCTGACCCCTGGCGAATTTTCTGGGTGTATACCTATCCGGATTTTCTGATTTTGTAGATGGTTGTTGAATTGAAGAAGGACCGCCTTTGTAACTGTTGATTTATAGATTCGCCCAAATTGGGAAGGATAGAATGATGTATCCGTGGGCATAAATTCACCATTTTCTGGTGGCAAAAACCACTATGAAACAAGGTGCTCTTGAAGTGAAAAAAATATACGTATAGAAAAACTCATATTATATGAGTTTTGGCGTACACCTGCCACCCAGCCCCCCCAATTTATGCCTATGCAAGTAACGTTACACTGGTGGCTATATAGAAAAAGCTAATCGGTGAAATCTCAGAAAGCGCTTGTACTAGGTACTTCATTTTAATAGGAATTGTAACCAAAAAAATAGCGTATCAAGATCGAAAATCAACTTTAGTTTTGAGGAATTGAAAATCATAATTGCAGAATCTGTGTATGGATATATTTTATTACCATGTATCTGTAACTGTAAAGCTTTAGCTAAAGTAACGGATATTTAGAACATATATTTAAAATATACCACTTTTCTTATTTTACTGCTACTTCAGTAAAGTTTTCTCTACCTTCAATCACAAAGTATTATGCTTGAGCAGGGCCGTCACCATGGAGGGGGGATGGGGGAGCCCCCCAGCATTTTTGACTTGGGAAAAAGCTGGGAAATTTTGGCCATGAAGATAGATGAAAGTATAATATTAAAAAAATGAATAAAAATTAAAAAAATAAAAACGAGAGAAAAGAAAGGGAGAGGTACACAGTAAAAATATAAATCTCAAAGTGAAGAAGATTATCTCGATTTAAAGAAATCTTGCTCTCCTATATTCATTAAGAAATATTTTTTTAAACTGAGAAACATATTCTCTCAAGTTGAATTTGAATCATTATTTCAAATAGACTGAATAAATGCTTCTTTTAAGTAAAAAAAATATTCCACCAAGATTGTGCATACATTTTAATAGAAATAATCACATTAGCTCAAGAGAAGTAAGTATGCATTCTTTAGTCTGAGCAAAATTAATCTCTTGGAATATTATTTAAATGTCTCCGTGTGAGAAATTAATTATTTTCCTTTGAAGAGGAGCATTTTTCACTGAAATGCTTCTATTTGCATAAATGAAATAAACTCATTTACTTCAATTACTCGAATCCAAAGTATCTCATCTGTAATATGAACAGCTATAAGTGGTAAGGAAAGAATCTAAATGATACATTACATATTATGATTGGTTTATTTGAAGCAATTGCAAATCATAAATATTATCCTCAAAAAGCATATGATAAAAAACGAAACGCAATAGAGAACCAAATTTCATTTGCTAATCTTTGCAACCGCACACTTTTGAGATATCATACAGTTATACAATTAACATAAATAAATATTTAATAAGAAAACATATATAAAAAAGGGACATATTACAACTCATTACAACTCAAACAAGAAAATGAATTAATTTATTAGTAATTTTAGACAAATGAAGTTTTTATAACTAGATGCCATTCTGGTAAATAACATTAAAAAATCACTATCGTCGATGAAGTTCCACAATTGCCGGAACATCACTTGGATTCTGAAACGATAGAAGAAATCAGCACATCATCCTTAGCCACTCTTTCAAATATATAGAAAGGTAAAAATATGAAAACAGCAGCCACTTAATCAATTTTTTTTTTTAATAAAACTGTTAAGTGGGTTTATTCCGTTAATCAACGCAATTGTTGTTCGCATGCGAATGACAACCCTCAAAATTTCAAACTTGTCTGAGGTCTTATTATTCAACATACGAATCCCTAGCAAGTTAAAAGGTGCTTAAACATTATTTGATCAGAAATAAATAATCAATTCAAAAGACCT
>WOGM01000721.1:0-11501 GCA_015342125.1 Leptinotarsa haldemani | reverse complement strand
AATATTTATGTGTTATCACCGCATCCTATTGTGCTTCTCGATTAGCTTCGATTCCAAGAACTGGTACCAGTCTCAAGACTCTGATGAAACAGCCGCATTCCACTCAAAGGTAAGTCGTCTTTGAGGGAGTTTTTTTATATTATTTTGTTAAATATCATAATGGTTTACAGTCCCTACTATTACTAAACCGTTCCGCTTCACAATTACTTACTGAATATTTTTTCAAATGTGGAAAGTGGGATATAAGCTAAGGTAATTTAATTCATTACAAACTCAGATAAAACTGAGGTACTTGAAATGTAAGTACTTCAAATTATAAAATTAGGTATATTAAGCATTGAATTTGTAGAATATATAAAGACACGCCCGATGAATCCATTGTATAGCGAAACACGTGTTGCGTTCGTGTAAAACTGTTTAGTGAAAATCTTACAATGAAGTGGTTTTTGAATACATTTGGACAGGTATTATTCATAAGTTATTTTTTTTATTCGAAGGATAATTATACTTTTTTTTATCGTGCAATTTTTATGCAGATATAATTTTCAATGCAAGTAGGTCGATCTATATCGATTGATTATATTCTTAAAATAGTAGATTTATCTGTGAAGTACTTGTGCAATGTACAATTATTTAATGATAATGTCTCTGATTATTTCCTCTATAATTATATAATAATCTTATTGACGTATGAACTGAATTTTAAAGGAAAACAAAGGGTGAAGTTCAATCCGCGAAAAAAAATATTTTTATGAGAATTTATTATGAGATTCCACTTCATACTATAAAACAAAGTTGATTCTCCTGTCTGTCCCTATGTGTGCTTAGATCTTTAAAACTAGGCAACGGATTTTGAAGCAGGTTTTTCAGTAGATATAGTGATTCAAATGGAAGATTTACAGGTATATAAATAACATGCATAATATACTAGAGAAACACTGATAATTTTAGAGGTTTTTGATGTGATGTAAATAAACTCATTTTTTGCGCTTACATGGCAAACGCTGGCTGAACCTTATGAGATACATAAAAAAATTGTACTACACTATTGGACTATTGGACACCTACAAAAAAGTCCCCGATGGTATATGTCTATCTCTTAGGCATCAATCAATCATTATGCTTTTTGTCAGAAGATTAGTATCTTATTGACAAAGTCTTGTAAAAAAATAAAATGCATGTCATAATATATAAAAAATGCAAACATCGCAATTTCACAAATAAAACTTTAAGAAGACATATTGTAGAATTAAAGGATCGAAAAATAAGCTTTTTGATTAAATGTTCTTCAACTGTACTTCGGAACTTTTCGATATCTGCGCTATTTTTTAGAATGATAAGAAGGTGATTATATACTTTAATACTTTCTTGAATCAGATAATGCTGGAGTAGGTAAGTATAGCATATGGTTCTGTCTGGTGTTGTGACAATTTGTTTCGGGAGTGTACATGCTAGTTTCATTTTTATGAATTGACATACTGTTTCTATTATGAATGAAGGCTTGCAGTGATCTCTGGGCTTACGTTTGGAAGGTATCTCAAAGACCTCTTCTGAAGCGTATTCTGTAACTGTAAATTACAATGGCGCCACAAAGCTATTCCATAGCGAATATGAAATTCGAACAATGCAAACTAAGCCATTCTAGCTGTAGTGTACCCTAGTTCATTTGATATCACTCTCATATCATAGCATCCACTAGATACTTTTTTACTCAGATGGGATACATGTTCTATAAAATTTAATTTTTTGTCTTTGTGAATGACTAGGGACTTAGTGTGCTGTTTGTTTTCTATGTAGTGGTTATCCAAATCTAAATCGTCTAGTATACATTTGATAGTAACTATTTTTGTGTCGTTTAGGTTGAAGTAGAAGTTCGCGTTACACCAGACTTGATTTTTTTTAATATCTATTTTATCACACTTGATGGCTGAATAATTTCTTTATTATTCCATATAAAAGTGGTATCGTCGGCAAGTACAGTAAATAACAAAATTGGTCCTGAAACAGAACCCTGAGGTACTCCAGGTCAAATTTGTTCCTCTTATTCCACAATGCCTGAGCTTCCGCAGCAGCGTCTTATGATAGCATATTGTTTATCAATAAGAAAGACAGTAGTTTTTTTTTTCACCGATCTTTCAATAATTTTTGAAAGGGTCGATAATAAAGAAATGGGTTCGAAATTTGAGGGGTCTTCCAGATCTTCACCCTTATGTAATAGAATAACCATAGCTATTTTCAGACATGTGGGAAATATACCATTCCTGAATGATTTATTAATGCAGTTAGAGGTATATTTTCCAATATTTCTACAGACATTCCATCCATTCCCGCCGAATTTTTATTTTTGATTTCATTGATTATCTGTATAAGCTTATGTACATCCATATCTGTAAGAATGAAATTGTCAACAACATTTACATTTTTTAGGTATTCCAAGGGGTCACAGTTTTTGACCAATAGAGCAATAGAAATCATTGAGTTCTTTTGGAGCTAGGTTAGTTTTAATGGGATTGGCCTTATTTTTACCCCTAATATCATTCACTACAGCCCAGTTTTCTTTTGTTTTATTGTTGGCTGTTCTGATTCTCTCTGCATAATATGTATCTTTAGCCCTTTTAATAATTTGCCTTTAAATATTCTTATATTTATTGAAATATGTTAAGAAAAATATATTATCGGTACACTTTTCAATTGTATGTAATGATCTTAAATTTTTTCCTGAATTTTTTATACCAGTTGTAATCCATTGTTTCTTATTTTTTTATTTTCAGTTTATGCACAGGAAAAGGTCTTTCAAAAATGTCTATCATAGTATTATGAAAGACAAGTAATGGTTCTTCATCATCTAGCATACTATTCCAGTTCATTATTTCACAACTTTTTCTGTGCTGTTTTATCTGTCTTTTTGTCTACAGTTTCGAAACGATTTTAATAAAAGGGCATATAATACAAACTGACTCAACTGACTGACAAATTTTATCAAGAGCAACAATAATATATTTTTCTAAAACACCAATGTTCGTGGAATATATGAAGAATTATTCCTTTCCTTAAAAAATTAATAAATTTCATATCCACGTTATTTGGGCGCGGTCTTCATTATTTGCACGATGAATACTTGTGAGCGGGCCCGATAATGGTGACGTTATCATTTTAACTTTGAGCACAGAGAGGTATATTTCTGTGTGGAGGAAAAGGTCTCAAAAGCTAATATCTATTATTCTGTTAGAACGAATCAAAATTGTCTTATAACCACTTTTTAATAGTGATAATCATTTATTTTTTTGGTCAATATATAATTTTAAAAATATATTCAAAATTAGTTATAATATGAACAAGATTTTCTGCTTTTTCACAATTTCACAAACAACATTGTTATAAATTGAACGAATTGAAAAACCGTTCAAAAAATTATGGAAAATATTACACTGTATGTAAATGAGGTTTTTTTAGATGAAAAAATATCAATCAGATTATTAGACATTTAAACCAAACCTACTTTGTAGAACCATAAATATTACTCAATTGTGGATGTATTGAAGACATTGAGTTTTGTTGCACAATAGAAGCCTAAACATCGTTATTCATATTCATATAAACATGAACAAGACTGATGCTTTTGTGAAAGTTTATAAATTCAGGAGTCCTTTGTTTTTTATTAAAATTATTATTAAATGTAAGTCATCTTGCAAAATAGGTGGTACTTATATTGAACTATTCTACAATCATTTCAGATGGTTGAATATTTGTCAGAACTGTGACAACATCCTGGAGAATATTTTACGTTAACGTTCTCGTCTACTTTGAAATAATATTTGTTTCTGCTTATCAGTAGAGTCAACATAATCGTATGCCTTAGTGATTAGATACTTGACAAGGCCTCATATGCACGAACGTTGACTTCTCTTTATCAAAGTAACAATATTTTTGATATCTTTTAAAAATATACAGAGCGTTACTTTATCTTCACGATGTGAAGGGTTATCATATTTATCGTACAAACTTTCATGGTGTTCATATTCGATTATAAGCACGATGATAGTTTACTGTTATCGCGAAGGAATTTGAATTTTGAAACAGGTTCTAACGATTTTCAGAAGACAGAAATCTTTTGACGAGTATTGAAGCAAAAATGTTTGAAAATCTGTATTTTCTACAATTGCTTCTACTGACAATTCAAAGAGTAAATAATCATTTGAGTTGTTTAGAAAAATCTGATGATCTCTATCTCGTTATATTAGGTAAGTAGTGTAAAATTCGTTTCAATTAAATTTATCAAGTGTTCGGTATCATAAATTAATTCAGTTTAATGAATTTTCACATTTGAATATCGGTACCAGTACATACGTTAAAGCGCGATTTTTTCATTTAATGACTCGCTTCAATCGTGTATTTCAAATTGAAAGGCAAATAAATATTATTATTATTATTAATCCATAGGGTTATTAGTGCAAAGCCAATTTACAATTGTTAACAATTTTGGTAAGATATTACTCTAACACATATGTATCATTTTGGTACGAGTTCGTTTTTCATCAAGTAAATTTGTATGACCGAGTCTCAGACTTGTGATTTTTTGGCTTCTTGGCACCCCTTTCCGATGGGTCACTGATTTTTTGATTTATCGAAGTCTACTCACCGGACTGTATCATCTGTTTTTCTATGCCTTTTGGTCTTCCATTTCCACAACATATCAGTAACTTTCATGACATCTAATGCCATATCAATTGATACACGAGTGAGATTAAACGCTTCCTCGGTTAATTGCGACGTTATTGGTGTATATTTTCTTTGAATGCATAATTGGATAGTTGATATATTTTATTGCTTCATAGATGGTATATATTTCTGAAGTATATACCTACACTACTTTCTGTTGTGATAGTTTATATATATTTCCTATGATGACTGCTGCTGCTGACTCCTTCTTGAGTTGTTGATCCATCAGTGTAAACTTCAGTGTAATCAGGATGTTTATTCAAGATATTGTTCACTACCAATCAATTAATATAAAAAAGAACGTCTAACTACGAGTACGCGAGAAGTATAAGAAACCTAGCAATATGCATTACAATGATGAATTCCAAAGCTTGAGAAATATCATCAAAAATCAAATCAAAGCTGCATATGATAATTTTTCGAATGCTATACAAAAATCTATATTATTTTATCTGTATTTCTAAAAGAAAATGCGTTTTCATAATAATGTCCTAGATATTCGTAATCAAGCTGATGTGATATACACGGATTTTTCAAGAATTTGATGGACTGATCATATGATTTTTCTACAATTACTCCATAATTCAGCAGTACTTTTCATTAAATCCTACTCATTTCCAAGCGAACGAATTATATCATATAATGACTATTATTCTATTTATTACAATCCTCCATCTGGTGTACCTCAGGAATCAAATCTAGGACCACTTCTATTCTTGTTATCTATTAATGACTCAGTTATTCTGTCGTTTGTAATAAGTTTCTTCCGACAGATGATTCAAAAACATAAAAACTATCGAAATTATCGAAGATTTCAATTTACTGCCACGATAGTTTGAAAATATACAAACGTGGTGTGGAATCAACAAGCTGTATCTCAATGCATCCAAATGTGAAGTAGTGATTTATAGTAGAAAAATGACAGTTATTGAGTGAAATAATAGATAAGATACCATTTCACTGCCACGTAGTAACTCAATGAAAAATCTTGGTAGATGGTATATGGAAAGTAAGTGAAGTTTCGAGAGTTTATGGCTTTATATTTCACAATTGTTAATTTTTATTGAATACATCTGATGCTCTCATCACTCTTTATGTAGCTTACGTAGGGTCAAAATTAAAACATGGTTCTGTTTTATAGCCTGCATTCTATAATATCTGCACTACATCAATTAAAAAAGTTAATCGTGGCTTCCTAAAATGTATTCATTTCAAAACTCATGGTATCTCAATGAATTTGTTACTACCATCCTGACGAGATACTCCAAACTCAAAAATCCACGGCCTCCCTGTTGTCGGAATAACAACGGGAGAAATACAACCCTAGAACAGAAGATTTGGAATGCAAACTCCTATGTAGATTCATCATTTTTCGGGTCTTTACATCGAGTTGATAGAACTCCTCTTAGATCACTACATCAAAAAGAAGAGAAAGCATATTCACAGCAACGACTTTGTTCTTCCTAGACAGTTCCGATGGCCAGATCTGTCGGAGTTTGTGTTGATACAGATGGTGCAGATTGTTTCCATCTATGAGCTACACATCCTCTCCGTAGTCCCATATCGTCCTCTTTTGAGATGGATCGATGCACGTTCGTCTATCACAAATTTCATATCGATACTTTCCTCCAGAGGCATGAAGTTTATGCTCATTCATATGCATCTGGTTTCCAGACCTACCAGAGTTATACCCTCGAGTATTTCTGAGCGCAACGGATAATGGCAATACTGAGATGCAGAAGAGAAGGGGACTGACGAAATCGTCCTGAAGTACACCTCTTTTAAAAGTGACCCAGCTTGTTTGGACTCTAGCCTGACCAGATATTATATTGAAGCTATTCCGCCAGAGTGGTATCAGTTGTTGAATGCATCCCACTATTTTGTCATGTACCGCAAGGCATCCGAGTAAGTGCAAGATGAGCTCATGCGATATTGAATGAATCAAATGCTTGGCGGTAATTGATAAAGACCATACTGAATCAAATCCAGCATTACACATCTATCGATGATCAGGTTCTCTTTACATCGAGTGACTCCTTTCTTCGCTCCTCTCTGCTCATATATCGTTTCGAACACTCGATCAACTGCGGTGAGTATTCTGATGGTGATGCTTTATTCTCAAGAAACATTACATGTTCATGATAGAGAATTGAACATGTCAACTCCAGGTGGAATTTCAGGAACAATCTGAATTATAATGCTTCCGCTTATAGTGCTAAATTCCGAAATAAGTTGCCGCTTTGCGGCTCTGCTCTATCGAAATTCGTAGATTGCTGAATACAGTACAATACCTTGGTTAGCCATCAAGAGCGTCTTGATGAGTAGACCCTGCACGGCAGTTGACTTCTTCAACATCACTGTCTGCCAATTTCATAAAAGGGATTTCTTACGTACACTTAGATACCGCTCAATATTTTGCACTAATTTTTTCTACGATTAGCCAATGAAACTTGGTTCTACATAGACATTGAACATCAATGCTTCGTTTGTTTTTAGGTTTGTTATTCAAACGCGAGAATACTATTATACGGAATCACTCGCTGACTGTTCAAAGCAAACAACTTCAGCAATGTAACATGGAAAAAAATCCATAAAGTTAACTTTTTCCGATCACCAGAAATGCAATACTCTTCTCATCGCCCTACATGCTTTTTTTTTCTCTCCTGAAGACGCCAACTCGGTTGGTAAGGAGTATTGCTTCTCTCGTGATTAGAAAAAGTTCTTGTTTTGGATTTATTCTACACCATAGGTTCCAGTTTTACCTTTTGATACAAAAAAACATTCACGAATCTTTTCATTACTTGATACTATCTAAAACAAAGTTACCAATTAAAATATATCATTTGATACAAGATCGTGCTGCAACTATTATCGATCACACATATTGTTTATTCTTATATGCAGTAATCGGAATTTGTATAATGGATTTCAAGTGATTATTAAATAATCTTTTGACCTATGCATATTGTTGTTATTCACAGATTTTAACAAGATCTCGACTTTTCGAAAAGAGAAAGATTCAAAATTCATAGTTCTTCCATATGAACCCGAATACACCAATTGGTTGGTTGGAGCATTCAAAAATTTGAATATAAGAGTGGCTTTGAAAACTGGACGTACACATCAACAAGTGTTGGGCAGTCCGAAAGATAACACGTTGGAAACAGAAAAGTCTGTGTTTTACGAAATAAGCTGCGAGGATTGTGATAAGAAATATGTTGGTCAAACCAAACGAACTATATCAGTTCTCTACAAGGAACATATTTCGCATGTTTAGTTTCATAAACCGAGAAATCTAGTGTCGCTCAGCATGCCATAAAGAACGAATAGAATAGTGAGAATTGTTTGAAATTGTTGAGACCGGTATATGACAACAGGTTTCTGGAGGCCTTGGAAAGCTTGGAAATCGAAAAGTGCGGATTGAGTTCTATGAATAGCGACAAAGGTCCTATTTCGAACAGTCCTTTATTTGGTCCTGTAGCTGATAACTCTAAATAAAAAATAAAAAAAATATTAGAGATGATCACTAACATAGAAGAAATACATAACAAATTAGAGGTATTAAAAACAGGTAGTTTAGTATAAGATCAATAACAACAGGTAGTAGTTGTACAATACTAACCGGGGTGCTTGTGATGCACTGTTTGGAATCTTTGGTGTAGCAATGAATATTACTGGAGATTAGTCCCAACATCAAACGTCTTAATTCCCAAGTGATCATCTTCAAGAGGAAGATTAAACTGTTTTTCTATTTAATCTGTTAAAATGTTTAATCTTCCTCTTGAAGATGATCGTGTCGAGGTGTTAAAAATAATGGTTTGCCATTAGGATTGAACTCCAGTAGTTCAATCTTCCTCTCGAAGATGATCACATGGTGATTGAAACACGTGTCGAAGTGTTAAAAGTAACGGTTTGGTGTTGGGACTGAATTCCAGTAATATTTTAACAGGTGTAGTTAGGTAATACTAACAGGTAGTAGTTAGGCCACTAAGATATAAAAATACTGACATACATAGTAGTAAAATATAGTCATAACGATCTCCTGAGGACAATAACTTGGTTTGTGAAACACGCGTCGAGAGACCGTAATTTTTGTTCTGGTATTGGAAAAGTGTTTTCAATAGATCCAAAACTTATGGTTAAAATGAGAGATGCTCCTAACAAAATTACCCCAGAAACATCCCACAATGTTTTGTGAATCCTTAAAACTAATACGAAATTGTCAATTACTCAGAAACGTATAATAATAAAAATGAAAAAAAAATCGTTGGATAGTGAATTGAAATACCTATTGAACAAGTTATCACGAGATCCCTCTTTTCATTTGAAAAAAAAATCTTAGCACCCTCATGGTGTCGAGGGATGCAACACTATTGTCTTCCTTATTGAAAAATATTGAAAATGATACCCTTTTACGTTAGTTTTGACATCAGTATTTTCGTAACATTTTTCTTTAATGAATCCTTTATGAATGAATCCTTTTAATTTCTCTAATAATTCCATTATTTCAATTTTAATGGTTGGTTGCATTTCGAACGATGATTCATTATGCCCTGGATGTCTTCCATCATTATTGAGAAGAAAATGTTCTAGAGAGTTTGGAAACAAGGAGCAGCATGTTTGAAGGAAAAGGAATAATTTTAACTATTAGAAGGGTTCCATTTTATCTTTATTCACCCTTATATCATTATTTCCTCTTTTATTTGATTATTACAATTCACAATATAATAGAATAAATATTGCATTGTTGCTGAAATGAAAAAATTTGGAGTCAAAAGTGAAATCAGTTACAGTTTCTCTAAATAGTGTTTTACAATCCAACTTGTTTTCATAGAAATAGATTGTTTGTGCAGGTATTTCATAAAAAAAACAATGTGAACTTTACTTCTAGTAATATATGGTTTGCAAACCCCGAAAATATGGAGAACGATGACCAGCTTATGTCAATACAGCATTGTTTTCCATTATTCGTTTGTTTATTACTCGTCCTTGTGAATTAACATAAGAGTACGAATGAATTTTACATATTTGGTAATAAAAAATGCATTCATAAAATATTGAAATATAACAATGCCTACGATTTCTGAAAAAGGACATTAACAACATTTCAGTTAAAAGAGAAATATTTCCTAGTAGCGAGTAGAATATCTATAACACTTTTAATCTCCATATATTTTAGTTTTCCTTTAATTTCGCATTAAACAATAGGTTGGTTTGTCACTTAGCTTCAACGTTCTTCAACAATAAATTGTGTGAAATTTGTAACTATATTAGATGAATAAATCTGGTAACAATTCCATCGATAGTTTGAATTTTTTATTGTTTCAACCCCCATCTCCTGCCGAAAATTAGCGAATTTCAGAAGGCATTAAACGAATGGTATCATAAAAATATAGAGGTAAGTGATTCAATAATATTCGAAATCTGGACATATCTTTGATTATTACTACAGTTCAAGATGGACCTTAGTTTCTAGCTCGGTTTCTAGCTGATCTATATATTGAAAACGAGATATTAGAAGATTTATATAGTGAATAAACGATGAAACATTGACAAAAATATGAAATTGTGACCTGAATCAGAATTTGAATGAAATATATGATTCCAGAAGAAATCACTTTATTTTAGATCTCATAGCAAACAGAGAAAATGTGAAATGCCATCATCAGTAACATCGAAACCAGTGAAAAACCAGTAAAGTATTTAGGAGTGTATTTGGATCTATGTTTGTCATAGAGAAAATATTGGGAATGTTTGATTCTCTACTAAATTCCATCGCATTTCATTTGAAGAATCTCAGAAATATACTGAATACAGCTATGCTAGTCAAACTATACTATGCCCAGGGCTACAGCATCTTCAGCAGCGAAAGTTGTTTTTAGTGCCCAAAAAGGGCGCTACCTTCCGTGTTTATTACGGAAACGTGTCAATATGTTCTTAGAAATATCGCAAAGTCGACTCAAATTCAAGATATGATTTTCCGTTAACCAGCTGTCACACCCCTACGAACGATAACCCTCAGAAGTAGAAACTTGTGCGAGCTAAGGATTACCAAGGTTTTACCTTTTAACGTGCGATTCCTAATCGAGCGTTCAGCCTGGGGCTTGAACAATCGACTCACACATCGGCCGATTAGCTGACTGAACCAAGCACCGACATCGAACCGACCTTAAGCAATCAAGAACTGACATGAAAATAACAGTTCAGAAAATTAAGATTATTTCTTTTATTATAGCAAACTAGATTGAAGTTTATACATGAATCAAGCGTAACTGTAAATCTACTTGAATGAAACCTGTTCCTGACTATATAAATTCGTCATATATGCGAAAACGAAAATTCGTTTCCGTAAAATGGAAAATTTTGAGGAAATATCTCTTGAGATGACAGGAATACTTTGTTGGATCATAAAAAAAATTAAAATGTAGTTGTCAAAGGAATTTTCTTTTTACTTTTCCACAAATTAAACCAAACATTTCTATTTCAATTACCAGCTTAAATTTCAATGTTCTGAAACGTATTTGTATATGTTTGGCACATTATGATATGTTATTATTATTTCACCACCAGTCACTTTTTTCTTATTGAGGCAGATGTATCATCTTTATCTCAGGCGTCCTGATTAATTCGTCCCCAAAACAGCTAATATCTTAGACTACAAAGATCTCAGACCCATAAGTATTCTACTCACCATGTCTAAGTTATTGGAACACATTTTTAACAAACAAATGAGGGAATATATAAGTTACTTTAATGCCTCTCTTTCAGTGCGGATTTTCGGC
>WOGM01000720.1:0-11500 GCA_015342125.1 Leptinotarsa haldemani | reverse complement strand
AATCTTTAAACGATACATCTACACCTATCGGATGAAATGACGAGAATTCGAGACACGAAACGATACCAAATACGACTTAGAATTCCTACTGTCGTCTCAAACGATACGATAGCAATCTTAGAATTCCACCTCTGAATCCTAGTATGATACCAATAAAAATAACAAAATTATAAGGTTTCATGTTTCAAGGTAAAATTAAATAAAAAATTATGAATTTAAAAAATGGACAATCAAATAACTCTCTGCTACGAAGTATTTTGGCTTTAAAAGTGGTTTATTGGTATATTCTGTACTGAAGCTGCAAATTTTTCGTGAATTCAATAAAACCCTTATCTTCGACTAACGAAAAGGCTTGTAGTCTTTTACAATCATTTTTACAAGAGTTCAGTTCTTGATTTTGAACTCCAAATAGTATGATTTGTTTGATTTTCTTTTTCTTTGGTGACTGAATATCTTTACTTTGATTTGAATTATCTGCATTAACTACTACAGTACTATCTGCGTTAACTAAGCTACCTCCATTCCCACTAGCATTTTCAATATCCCCTTGTTGTTGAAGAGGGTGAAGCCTGGATATATGCTGTATGAAATTTGTGGTATTACCAAAAAAAATTAATAATTTGTTACATCGCTTAAATTTTACATTTTTTCCGTCATTTACTTTGGTAAAATTTTGCCAAACAGCCGACTTCTTAGGCGGACTTATTTTTAAGATCAATTAAATCAAATTTCAAAAACAGTGACTGGAAATGGAAAATATACAAAAAAATCAAAATACAATACGTAATACGTTAGGAGGTTGAGGTTAGGTATTTTCAAAAATTAAAAATGTCAACTGTCACTTGTCTTGTCACTGACAATGGCGTATACGAGTGATTATACATTCGAATGTTCATTCGATTGCTGATAATTCGATTATTGAAATCATTCGATTATTCCCATCTTTAATATCAACCATGCATTTTCGACATATAGAATTGGACTGCTAGAGAAAAAGTGTAGAAAGAGAAATCCATACAGAGAAATATTTTTCGTAATGCAATCAGTGTCAGAAGATTTCGGCCCACTTTTTGAATGTTACACGAACATTCGATGTATTGGACTTTTTCACATTTAATAGTTGTAGGGTTGCAATAAATGAAACTGTTTTTCGTTATAAAAATAAGAAAGGAAATTTGAATTTCCAGAATTACATATAAATTGGTTGTTTAAAATTGAGGTAACCTCCCAGTTCAATATTATAAAATCCAATAATTTTTACAGAAAATTTTAAATCAACGGTAAATTGAATAATATTATACCCCAGAAGTAAAATGAAGGTCAGGAAAAAATTACCGGTGAACATCGAAGTGACGCCTACAGAGTGAGTTTTCTCTGTAGATCAAGTATTCTGGGATACAGCTTACGATATTGTAGCCCTGATATCACCCCGAGTATAGTTACCTGTTTTGTTTCCAAGGTGCATATATGTTGTCTAAAAACTGAATTATGCTCTAATATTATTTGATATTTCGTGACGTCATATTTAATGTAAAAATGCGTTGAGACCGATGTTCAGCGACTTTACATGCTTTCTTTTCAACAGTAGGTTACTTTGGGGCTAAACAGATCGAATGTGATCCGTGCTTTTTGAATAATGCTCAGAACTCCAATATATCCCTTCCCTGCTTTCTCAAGTACCCATATACTTTTTTAAGTTTTACAAATTACTTTAGAAATCATATTCTAGCCAAAAGAAGGTTCTCGCATGATATATTTACTTATTATTCAGTAATAATTCATTAGGCAATAGCCAAATTGAAGATATTATTATATCGTTTTCTAATTTCTAAAACAATAATTTCCTTCAAATATGGCGTCAATTTCGAATTGGACGTATCTAAAAAATCTAAAAATCTCAGATGCTTGGCTTAAAACCCGAAAAACGTTATGTAAGTGTCATTGAATTCTGGTCTGACTTCGAGCATCAATATCGAACTCCCTCTCTCGAAAGTAAAAGGAAAGAGAGAGAAAACAGACTTTGCGATCAATCAGAGCAGAAATGGGAAAGACCGACGAAAACTATAGCAAGGTTTAAAATTCAACAGATTTTTCATGGATTGGTTCAACCAATAAAATTGCGCTATGGTTTCAAATGGTCCAATAGATGAATCCATCAGAATCAGATCAGTGGGAGGACTGAATCGGGAAATTTAAGACAAAGAGTAAGTTACAAAGAGAGACCAGTAAAAGCGCGGGAAAAATAAACCCCATGACCTCGAAAATTTACAAAAAGTAAGTTACAAAGAGGGACCAGTAAAAGCGCTAGAAAAAACCCCATGACCTCGAAAGTTCACTACTAGCAGTCACAGGTCAACGAACTGAGCTGTTGTCTTTTTCCAAAGCGATATGTGACTTATACTCGACTAATTTGTTTTGTCATTTCAAAGGTAATATTTTGCAATGTTTTAAATATTTTATTGTCTGAGATTAAATTCAGGTGATACAGAAAAATATGGAAAAAGAGATGGAAGTTTTGGGAGACTGTTGATGCCAAGTAATATGTTTGTTGACTATGTTTCAATTATGGAGAAGAATATTATTGGGAATATAAACGCAACAGCTATTGGAAAACTTGGAGAGTAAATATACAATATATTAAAAGGAATACCATACCCATGTCAACACTTCCCATAGGTTTATGTATTGAAATTATTCATAAGAATGATAATTCATTATATAGTGAAATATGCAAATAGAAACTTCAAAAGTAGGGAATTAAATAAAAAAAGGGTAAAGAGATCAAGAAAATTACAAATATTAAGACTTAAATGACAGAAATGTAAGTAAAAGAATACACATTAAAGATGAATTTTCACCATATCCAATCTTTTAAAGGTGTCCGAAGAACAATGGCAAATATTTGATGATCTTGGAATTGTTTTACGTATACCGGAGGTTCAGGAACCTGAGTGTTTGACATATGGAAATTGGTATAATGGTGCAAAATGTTGCTAACTGATGGATTGTGAACTGCAAGCTTGGATTTGAAGTTGTGATTCTTCAGATACAGTCACGCTTTGCTTCTTCCAAGTAAAGTGGTGAGGCATGTTGGGATAGGTGAGGATATATTGTTTTGAATGGCTATTACTTTCAATTGTATGCAATTTTTCATTCCAGGTCAAGAACTTTGGTTTCGGATGCTTCTATTCAATGATATGACTAGCGAAGCTTCGATAAAGCAGTAACAAGAGTGAGGTACAGCTGACTCTCCATACTATCTATTTGAAAATCGACATGATACCTTGACCAGTAAAAGCTCCTCTGTGAAGTTGGTGCTGTAGGTTTTTCCCAAAGTTTTTCCTACAGTTGAAAAGCAAATGCACCAAATGAAGAATGACACCCTAGATTATTTATGTTGTTCATTTCTAGTATGTTACTTTTCATACAATTTGAATGTTAATTTGTTATTGATATTAAAAATTTTCGTGTGTATTTATTATATATAATTTTTAATATGATCTTTATAACTATAAACAAGTAATGATCATAAGAAAGTGAAAGCACACAAAATGTTCTCTTTTCCCAAAATACAGAGCCTTATTCCGGGCTGCCCCGGACTAGGCTTTTCGGCGGTCTTGCTTGTTCTCTGATGAGAGGTGGGTTATTTAAAATATAAACGCTTTACTTAAGGTGAAACTCTTTATACTAGTGCTTGGGACAGTCCACATTTTTTAAACTTTGTTCAGAAAATGAAAAAATTTTTTTTTGCATTGATACAAAAGTACTAGATTTCCCAATTGCGAGCTGAAAATGATACTTTCTCGACGTATTATGACTGTTTTATTGATAGTGTTATATAAGTATTTGGCATATATGTTTTTCAAATGATTTTGATTGCGTTTTAGGTATTTAGGTTAGCTCCAAAATTAATCATTTAATTTTGTTTATATTGGGGTATTGTTTCACCGTAAATACCCGAACAGATTCCGCTTTCACTATGCAGAATGATTGTCAGTTGTCGACAGTTGACGTACCAGAGTGGCTCTGATTGGAGTAAACCAGAAAACCTGGCCATTCATAAATACAAATACGAGGACAAAGACGCAATTTTTACTATTTCATTCATAAATAGCCAAGTGAACTGTCTTTGTAAATTAGTCTTTGTTTAAGAACTCGTCTTATAACCTCCTATAACCTATCTGTCATCTGCCCATTATTTGATTTGAGAAATCAAAATATTGATGATAACATTATTCAGATTTTGCTATTTTTGATATGATTACAGAGTACTGTAATTTTGATTTGATTTTCGTGTACTATTATATAATAATGGCAAACCGGTTTAAAATGGTTGTGGTAATAAAAAAAGCTTTGAGTATTCATTTGGGCCCCATCAATGAGAGAATAATAGGATATTTATTGTCCGAAGGTAAATATTAGAAATTTGCAGGAAGATCCCTGCACACTGCCACTGACTACCGGACATAAATCCATAATTAAGGTTACATTCAATTTTAAAAATAATTTTTACAGATTAGTTTATGGCCAACTCTTTGAAATAATTCTCAAATACTTATTAGGAATAGATTACTCTCAGGTATTTTACTGTTGGTAAGTGCCTTGTGGACTTTTGTCAGATAAACCAAATACATTTGTAAAAATGATTTTATGGTATATCAGAAGGCATGTAATATGTGAAAACATGTACAAATAAATCCTTGACAAGTGGTGCCTACATATATTAATAATTGTTTGTGTTAGAACTGTTCAATACTCTTTTCATTCCTTGACCATGAAATTTTATACATGGTCAGGTACAGGTAAATATTCATCTTCAAATAATGCCATATGAACTTTGACCACCTTTTCCTAGTCAATAATACCTGTATGATCATATCATTCATCAAGACTATCAAGGCATTTTTGGAATAAAGAATAGCTAGTTTTTGACATGCTTTTTTTCTACAGCGGTTTATATAATTTAGAGAAAAGTCATTGGTGATATAATCATCTTGTTTTTTACCAATATTCCCCTAAATGAGTTGATATTTTGAGGTTCAATATTCAAGGAAAATTCACCTTTTTTTTCTCTGAAGGCATTTCTTCTCTACACTAGAATAAATGTCCTAAGCTCTAGCGAAATGGTATTGGGTATATTAATTAAATGTTGAATTGCTTGATATATTATAAACTATTAACATTCACAACGAGGGATTCTTCAAGAAGTTCAATCATTTTTCATTCTTACGTTTAGTCTATCTAGTATTTTAAACTAATCTTGTTACTAACAGAAGCAGAACCTTCCAGATAGCACAATTACATGCTGAGAACATTCCTAGAAGCATTTGCTGGAACGTTTCAACATTCTGAGAATATTTCCACAACATGTTTTGAATATTCTCATCACTTCCTATGCACATATTGGAGTGGTATTCACGTTCCCAGTTCGTTCTGAGAATATTCTGAGAACCTTCTCAGTTGATACTATGAACCTTCTCAGAAGATTTATGAAATATTCCCAGTATATTTTGAAAACCTCAGAATATTCTGAGAAGACTCCTTAATTATAATCAAAATATTCTTTATATATACTGAGTGAAAAAGAAATACGGAATTTGAAATTCAGTTCATTTTATAAATTCGTAAGGTTCACTCAGAATCTATAAAGGATATTTTGATTATAATTGAGAATACATTACAACATTCTGAGATAATTCTCAGAATGTTCTGTAATCATTTTGAGAACGTTTTCAAAAGATGTTCACAAAAAATTTGAGAAGAGTCAGAGAATGTGAATTTCAAACATTATAATTATATTTAGATTTCTAAAAAAATCCCCACGCTTAAAAATATTACATGGATGATTTTAGTTCAATAACCATAGATTAAATTGAGTTTAAAATGATTCAATCATTACTGAAAAATAAAAATGACATCCTCTTTCATATAAAATACTACATCAGAACAATAAATATATATAAAGTATTTCTCATATAAAACAACAAATGCAAATAACACAAACACAACATCTAAAAATCAATAACATTCAACTATTATCTTTGCATCTTTGTCGTCTTCTTGTTCTTTCTCTGTTTTGCTTTCACAGCCAAAGTTTGATGCTTGCTTCAACATCACTAGCAGCAGCTTTTTGATTACTGTACATTACAGCACCTTGAAAAAAAAAGAATAACTAAGAATATCAAGTAAGGTGTCATCCTAGGAATTTAGTCTTCTGCAATATATTTTAAAATTTATAATGAAAAATTTTTTCATAATTTTATTCTGAAGTTGAAATCTACTGAAATAGTTAATACTTTGAATTTTACAAAAGGGTGCAAGGGCTATCTATCCTGAAATGTTCGGTATAATTGGAAATATACTACACTAATATTACTGCATTTATGTATATATTTTATCTATTGCTCTTCAAGAAAAAATAGGTATTTTAAAATATAAACTGCTTACCAATTATAACTATTGCTGTGAGGAGAACAAGATTTTTTTTTATCCAATCCAGCCATCATTCATAACAAGCTTATTGCTAAGAACTTTGTCCATTATTCTTTTGAGCATTAGTCGTGGATTGCTGCCTCCAATCCTAGATAATTCCACTTTCTGAAAATATAAGGTAAATTTTCAGATTACCTACTATTGTGATATTATAAATTAATTTAAAATACAATTTTAAATGTTTAATTAGATCATTAGAACAACTTGACTTGTTCTGTATAAACATTTAATCAATATTGATATAATGAACATTTACAGAAGTGTTCCAACAAAATTATTAATGTCAACTTACCACTTTCTTGTATCTTTCACTATCAGAAAGATATTTTTCGAAGGACTTTAGGTCATTTTTTGATTTAAGAGGTGAATTGAACCTGTTGAAAATGGATTCCCTAATATATCCTCTAATATTATGCTCTATATGAGAAATTTTCAATAATATCAATAAATAATTTCAATCAACTGACCATAATTTTACATTCAACTTGAGTCATACATTTTTTCATCATCCACTTCAGCTTTTTTTATTTCATCAAACTCTATACTTTCAATTGAAAAGTTTGAATGGTAACTTTCATGGGTATTGTCCAAAATATTTTTCTTTACAGATTCTACTGCAGGTAAATAAGATTTTTCTTCAATATATTTCTTCATCGCTGCTATTATTTTCAATTCCCATCGAGCAAGATGCAACGTCTTGAGTTGGGAAAGTAAAGCTCATATCAGTTTGGGTTTTCTACTTTTTGTAAAAATTGAAAAAGCATTTCCTGGACATGATGATTGTTTATAAATAGTATGGCACTTCCCCAAACCAAAGAACCCATGCTATTCAAAAGAGAATTCGTTACTATTATAGCTGTAACAATAATAATAATAAAAATTTGGGGCCTAAACCCAATATAAAGCTCAAATAAAGAACATCTGAATAAACTAACCTATTTCAAAAATGTATGTATTTAAATGTACTAATTAAAACAACTCGCCAATAATAGTTATATTTTTTGTACACTAATTCACACAAAATAATTTAAATAGGTATCGAATTAGTCAGAAAATACGAGTTAAATAAAATCACAGAAAAACCGCGTTGACGAAGGTAACAAATGAACAAAAACAAAACAAATGTTTCAGGTTAAGGCCTACCTTCTTCTTCTTCTTCTTCAATTTTTTTTTATGAACGTTGCTTCCCATTCGGGCACATTTGTCCAGTCTCCTCCTGTCAAATTGACCTCAATTTGACAGAAGCTTCGTCGTGGGGGGGGGCAGCGGTCTTGCTCGAAGCAATGCTGCCACCCCTTTTTTGTCTCACTTTTTATAATGAAAACAACACACTTTTTTTGTCGCCTCCTGCTCAGGAGACTTTTTGATTTTTTACAGGTACATATATATTAATTTGGTCGCATCCTCTCCGGGACACCTTCTGATTTATTATTCACATAAATGGCCCCTTTACGTGGTTATCCGAACCACCCCGGCCTGGATACCGGCGTGAATAAAGGGGCCCTTAAACTTCACTTTTATTTAAACACTCATACTTTATTATACGTTTCACAAAAATATTTAATACAAAACGAACACAAAAAACGGAGTCCCACGATAGCACATGGCATCCGCGTACCTTCTTTGTGGGCGGACGTTATGTAGAACCGGTTCTTTTATTGAAATATGGACCCTAAAGTCGTTCAAGTCCAGAGTTGTTTAATGACATAGAACGTGAAAACGAGCTGGTTTAATTTTTATTTGAAATAACTACTTAGAACCGCTTATGCATATATTGCTTGGTAATATATTGAGAATGTTTTAATGAAAAAGTTCTCAGGTATGTTCTCAGAATGTAATATGATTATATTCTCAGAATGTTCACGAGGAACATTCTATAACCGTTCATAGTAGTTTTGAGAAAGTTCTATGAATATTCCGAGGAATATTCTACAACGTGACAATTTAACAGTTTGTGAGAATATTCGTGCTATCTGGGTTGTTTCGTGTGAAGCACAGCATCAAAAATAATTTGAAAGGCGAATCAAAAAATAAAATGTCAAAAATAATCATTAAGTTTTAAAAACTTAATTGACAACACATTCAAGAACAGTACCAAATCTGGAAATACAAAAAATGTCAATTTTTCTTTTTTCCAGACTAAGCTGCAGAGCCAAAAGCCTCTTTTTCAATGTGAAGTTTTCTGCTCAATATATGAGAATGTAGTATATTTAAGAATTACTTTATTATATTCTCTTGATTGAAATATTAAGACTTAAGGAAAAATTAAATTAATAATTTTTTCAAAATATCCACTCAAAACTGGACAAAAAAACGATTCAAAATAAAGTGCTTTCTTTATATCATATTTTTTGTCGAATCATAATGAGAAAATTATTTATAACTGGGAATTCAATAGCTTGATTCAAAATACTTGTAGAATTAGTAGCGATATTGATACAAGTGTAGAGCTGGCAGAGCCGAATATTTGCATTGAAAAGGAGTATGCTTAAACCTACAAAGAAAAGTCGAGTAAAAATTTTGTAAGGTTAAAAATTTTAAAAAGTTAAATATTTAGGTAGTACTTATCCATTCTGAATATATTACTCATAATGTTTAGAAAATAAACATCAGTTTCCAGAATGGAAATATCAATCTTCAAAAAATGCTCATTTCATCAATTGTACCCAGGTAGCACAGGACATCCAATGGATATCCATTTTATGTCCATTATACGTACAGATGTCCTTGGACCTAAAATGCATATCCATAGGATATCCATATTTGGACATATTTTGGATTGACAGATATTGGATATCCATAGGATATCCATATTTGGACATGTTTTGGATGGACGGATAATGGATATCCATAGGATATCCATCACTGGATCATATATATAATTGATATTTAGTGCTTTAAATAATCTCGAGACCTTATAGGGACACTGATGATTACAAAATTTTCAGAGGAAATGAAGTAAAATACTTAGGAAATTTTGTAATCAATTTTATATTTTTCATGTTTGTCCGAAATAACCCGATATATGTCTCGTCATTTCCGACAATAAACGTAAACTCTGAAGAAGAAGACGGAAAGTAGGTTATATAAAATCCCAACCTAAAGTTCGGTGTTTGGCGAATTGGCGGTCTTTTATTTATTTTATATATTTCAGAAGGTAAGTGAACTTTATAATAATATATATATTATGCAATTGCTAAAAAGGTTATCATTTGATAAGTGAAATAATGGAATACAAAAAACAAAAACTTTTTCATAAGTATTATAAAAAGGCAACTCAAGAGGCTAATAGATCTATTACCTCCGTTTTCGAGTGTGATGCTGTTTTAGCAATTTCAGGTGACGTAAATACTTCAACAGCTAATTGTCTTATTAGTGCCTCAAATCAAAAACCACTATCAAGTATCCCAACTTGCTCTGATAATACATCAAATCAGACTTCACAAGAGAACTTAGAAAATATCGACTCTTATGACAGTTTGTCAGAAACTGATTCTAAAGAACAATTTTCTATTTTCAACAATCCTATACTTGAAAATTCACTAGTAAGCGAAAGTAATGATGAAAATACTATTAAATTGCAATTAGCTAAGTGGGCATCAGAATTTAATATTACCCATACAGCCTTTTCAAGTTTGTTACATATTCTTAAACCAACATTCCCTTCTCTACCTTCAGATGCTAGGTCTATATTACACACTCCGAGGCTTGTAAATATAAAAACTGTTGAACCAGGGCAATATTTTCATTTTGGTTTTGGGAGTTGTTTGAGGAATCTTATTTTGCAGTCAGGTGATTTATTTCGGTAGGATATTAATGTAATAGACGTATGTATTAATATTGATGGTTTGCCCCTTTCTAAGAGCTCCAGTAGCCAGTTTTACCCAATTTTATGCAACTCATTTGAGAAAAGGAATATTGTAAATGTAATAGGTATTTTTCATGGTAGCGAGAAACCAAAAGATCCAAATACATTTTTAGAATCGTTTGTTAAGGAAGCAGTAGATATTGTAAATGATGGGGCAACGTTTGATAATCGTAATTTTGTTATTAAAATTAAAGCGTTTATTTGTGATGTACCTGCAAAATCTTATATTGAACAAATTGTTGGCCATAATGCATATAACTCATGTTCAAAATGTAAAATCAAAAGAACCTATATAAGCAACCGTGTTTGTTTCCCTGATATTAATAAAATTTATCGCTTCGAACGGATAATTAATTCAGACTGAAATCAAAAGAAGAACATCATACTGGCAGTACCATTCTTGAAACAATTCCTAATATTGATATGATATATAGTTTCCCTCTGGACTATATGCATTTAATTTCTTTGAGTGTTGTGAAAAAAATTATTGTCAATTTGTGGATTGATGGGCGGAAAACATCTGCAAAATTATCATTTCAAACTATAAAAGACATATCCGATTTATTATTGAAACAGAGACCTAATATACCTATTGAATTTAACCGGAAACCACGTTCATTATTAGAAGCAAAACGATGGAAAGCAACAGAATTTAGGCTATTTTTATTTTATTTAGGCCCAGTTGTTCTAAACAAAGTACTGGAAAAGATAAATTCACTAATTTTTTGACTTTACATGTTGCTACTTCCATGTTAGCAATGCCTAAATTTCATGAACATGTCAAGTATGCAGATCAACTTTTAAAGTATTTTGTAGAAACTTTCATAATATTATACAAAGCTGAAAACGTTTCTAACAATATTCATAATTTGTTACACATTGCGAATGATGTTAGATTATTTGGATCTCTGGATAAATTTGGTGCATTTGCATTTGAAAATTATATGCAAAAATTCAAAAAATTAATACGTAGCGGTAATCAACCTCTTCAACAAATAGTTTGTCGATTAAATGAGCAACAGTATATTTTGAACCAAAGTCTAATACCATACATACATACCATACCATACGATACAAAAAAAAATAAGGGAATCTTCCAAAGAAAGGAAGGAATTAATATGAGAATAAATAACTCTATAC
>WOGM01000719.1:0-11505 GCA_015342125.1 Leptinotarsa haldemani | reverse complement strand
TTGTTGGCATATTGGTTGTTGTTCTCCTGAGAGCATGAATATGTTAGTTAAGTTGGTATGACCTATTCTCAAGCGTGTAATCACAGTTTGTTCTCTTTGTGTCTTTGGAATAGAATGCCTCCAGGGTTAGATATTTGGCTTCACCTCTTTCATAATAAGTTGAACTTATTACTAGACAAATTATTACTACACTTATAAGGAATACTTAGAAGATACTTTTACAGAAGAAGAATAACATTTTCAATTAATATAATGTTTTACTTGTTGTTTTTGCTCTATGTTCTGACTGGTGATTTCTACTTATTTAATATATTGATGTATGACTATGCCAAATACAATTGCCTCATTTTTAATTATCATTATTGAATGTATATGTGTAAGTTTGCGAATGTGATGTCTGTGTATATGCAAATATATTTTAGTTTTCTCTCATTTTATTTTGACCTGACGATAGTTTGGTACACTTGAAAACATGCTCTTTCACGCAAACTTCGTCAAACTTGCGAAAAAATAATCGTATGTTCTGAAACATTAACTGAAAAAAGTTACAGGTCCAGGCAGGACAGATTATTCAAGTTCTAGGATACTGATGTGAGAACTACAGTTGTGTATCATTCAAATTCTCCTCAAACTCAGCATACCCAGTTTCACAATTTTCTGATGTTATATTCAAACCAAAACTTGAAGAAGATTCGTCTTCAATATATACTACATCATATATCCCGTTAACCGCTTTGAACTCTTTATTGAAAATCTCTCGATTCTTTTTAAAAATCGTCACTAGCGTTCATATCAATGAAATAGAATTTATGAAAATTATTAATTCATGATGAAATTCTCACGAAAATTACAAAACTGCAAGAAAACATTTGTGGTGATAAGATTGAAAACACAGAAACGGAAAGGTCACTTCAGAAAAGGTTACTTCAGAAAAGGTGACTTTAATCAGCTGTATTGTAACCCAATCACAGACTTGATAACTGAAACTACCGCCAGATTGCAATGAGAATAAACATCGCAGGTTGAAGTAATGACATCACAGATACCCAGACCAATCTTATCAAGACCTTACTGAAGGTGTGTACACAGAATGTAGTAATACACTGCGAAACTTCAAATGTGTTTTTCCCGAAAACTTGTTTTCGTACACTATGTACCTTTTTTCGGCGAACACCACATATAAGTTATGTATCGAAAATGGGGAATGAATATTATTTTTATTTCTCAGTCATTAGCCTCGTTTTCTATGTATGCTACGTTAATAAGTATCCGAGCCATCTAGAGAGCATTATGGATTTTGTGGAGTGCTGCTAGTTATATAACATAGCAGAATGGAACAATCTGCAACCAGATAAATTCTTACAAGAAAGATACCTGGTCAAAGGAAGCTTGGAACCCACAATCTGTGAATCATGGGTCAAGCACATTACCCACTTGGGCCAATTCATTACTCCACAATTCAATGTTAACGTAAATTAAAATTCAGGCTGTTTGCAGCAATCTTTATATTAACCCTACTACTAGTATGCCATTTTACTTGGGCTAATAACTATTGTGATATTCTACTATTTTTTTGTTTAGAACTATATTACCATTAGCATGAATTATATGTATTTAGTATACTGTAAATAACGTATATTATGTAGTAAAGTGACCATCTGGTGATATTGATTATATCAACTAGGAATCACACGTTAAAAGGTAAGACCTCGTCAGTCCTTAGCTCGCACAAGTTTTTCAACTTCTGAGAGTTGTCGTTCGTATGAGGGCGACAGCTGATTAACGGAAAAACAGATCCCCTATATACGATATTAGGTATTTTAAGATATCCTAGGTCCTAGGAGATGGCTGTTGATGAAAAATGAGATAGAGTAGAATACCTGTATACAAAAATTAGGAAATATAGTTACTGAAGAATTATCTCGATATTTCTTTACATATTAGGTATATATTTCAACATATATCTACTATTCTGCATTCTGAGGATGAACTTATCGACTGAAATCAGTAGTTTTGAGTTTTTACTGCATTTAATGTAAATGAAAGAAACATGACATCTTGGTGATAATTATGATAATTATTATTTTAAACCAGGGCTGGACCTTCATTTTTGGAGAAAATGTTGCAAGCTTTGTAAATGTCCAAAGGAAGAACATGAAGTTCAAGATGATGATATTTATGGATGGGCACAATTTCAACTAGTTGGCAGTAAACCAAATAAAATCAGGAAAAAAATTGGTAAGTTTTTATTTTGCTTTCACTTAAGTTAAGGATGTTTTGAGTTCAACAGATATAAGTGTTGTGTCATGTAGACTGAATTTGAATACATAATCAAAATGATGATTGCGAGATTTGATCTATTTTCGTTTCGTATTAAATTTTATGTTATCATTTGTTATTATTCATATTCATAATCACTGAATACATTTCTCTTGACACTTCGCCTGCTTGTAAATATGATTGAAAATATGTCTCTCTTATTTCCATGCCCTAATTAATTGATGACAGGATTAGTTTCAACTATGTTTCGTGTATTTGTTATTAGAGTCGAACGAGAAAGATTTCAAGTCACTATTGAAGAAATAGTAAAATGAATACCTAAGAGTGTTTTTTTTTCGTAGTGCTGCCTGGTAAAAAAGATGAATTGGATTTGGATTGGGCTCCCAAAGGCCATAATGATACTGTTGATAAATATCTCAAGACTTTGTCTCCCGAACAGTTGCCAGTCAAAGGTTCCCAAGCAGCTCAAGATAGAAAGCAACTCCTCCAGAAACAAATTCCTATTCATGATATTGATCCATCCCTTTGTCATGATCTTACTGAAGAAGAATTGAAGAAAATGAATGAATATATAGCACACGTTAAGGAAAGTAGTGCAGGTGTGGGCCAGATAGTTAGTTTATCAAGTATAATCAAAGGTAACCTACATATGTTGAATCCTGCAGAGTCAGCTATAATGGCCAGTCGTTATGCTAAAGGTATACCCTTGTCAGAAATTGTTAAATTACAGTCGCAAAGCAAGGCCTTTTCACTTAAACCACAAGAATTAATCAAGAACTTGGAAAATATTACTTTGAATGACAAAAGTCTTCCTTATTTTGCTCCTGATGATATTTTGAACCAACCAGAAAAACTCAACATAAATGACAAAAATCTTCCAAAATTTGTTCCTAATACCTTGAACCAAACCGACTATAACCTTGATCCTTTAGTGTCGAATAAATTCAATGACAAAAACTATCCAAGTTACAATAACGACACAATTTCTCGACTCTCTAGTGCCCAGTTTTCCGGTGGTCTTGTTCCTCAAAGAATTAAGGGAAGCGGAGATAACCAATCTGTAATCAATCCTTCAATTGATCCCAAATATCTCCAGAAAAATAATTTTGATTCTAAAAATAGACCCAGTCAGTTCCTACCTCAAAATGTGCCTTATAATTTAGCTCAGCCAGGGCAAAATGTTCTTTCTGAAGACAATTCAGGTATTTTTGACTCAGGAAGCAGTGCCTTCGTCCCTTACCAGAAAACATCTGTCACTATGAAACCTGGAGAAAGTTATGTGCAGAGTATTTCTTCTATGGATCCTTCCTACTCAAGTAATTTTCCAGTTCTGCGAGGAAATATGTCCAGCGGATTAGAAACGGGAGATGAGTTCAGAGAAAATTTGGATGCTGTAGATCCAAATTATTCTATAACTAGTTCACCGGCACTCAAGTATAAAGAAAGTGGTAGTCCTACAGTTGGTAGGAGTCCACAAAGTGCAAATCATATTCGTAAAGGAAATAATTTGTTCTCTGGTGAAGTTAATCCACTAACATCAAACTATCCCAAAAGTGTTTTACCTGAATTCAAGTTTGGAGAAACTGGTAGTTTACCAGGCCAGGCTTCTCAAAAATCCAATTCAAATCAGATAGAAAATGCTGGTTACCATCAGTCTTTGGAAAATGTAAACCCTCTTGAGCAGAACCACTCCAAAATTGCTTCACCGGAAAATAGGTATCAAAAATCTGTTGCTTCTCCAGTAGGTAAATGGTCTCAAGACCCACATCGCTTTGGACAAGGAAAAGGTACACTTGGTAATGATGTTCCATATGATGAATCTTTGAAAAGGGAACAGTTGGGGGGAAAGTATAGAATTAATAACCAAGCTGGAAATAAGAATACCTCTAACATAACACCAAATAAGGAAGTATTACAAAAGTTTGCCCAAGGCAACACAGAAAGTGTTGGAGCTAATGAAAATTATGAAAATATTAATAATATGAAAAATATGGTTCCCAGATTACCAAACTATGCGCCAGGCCGTTACAGTACTCATTCTGATGTTCAATCGCCATCAAATATTCCTAAGAATTTCAGAGACCTAGCTTTCAGCACCCACGATCCAAGTAATTCCAGTTCAAATGATTTAGGGGATACTGAAAGTGAATTTAAATTTGGCCATTACAGAAAACCTGGTTCCTACCCTGAGAACGAAAATAGTTTCTCTAGGGGAGAAACACCCAAAAACTCCAGTGGCTTCAGACCAATTCAAGCAAATTGGAGAAATGCTGAAAGGCCTATCAACCAACATTTACCAGAGCAGCAGATGAGATATCAAAATGAACCAGTTGATAATCTGGTACAGAATCAAAACCCGAACTCTGAAAATAATTTTGACAATAAAAACAGTTATTCAAATATGGCCTTACCCAGTGATGAAGATTTGAGAAATGTATTATCTTCTGAAGGTTTGAGGAAACCATCAGATAATTATAATTCTGATACTTTTGACAAACAGGCTTTGAACAATTTGAAACAATTAGGTAAAAATTTGCCTGAAATGCATCCCGGTAGTTTGATAGTCGATGAAGAGTTTCTTCATCCTAGTCAAGTGAATGTTGGACTCATTCAAGACATCAATTATCCTGAAATAAAGGCAGCTACCCAGGGAACGAATGATTTTTATGAAGACTATAGTCCTGATATTATCAGGGAAATATTGAACAACATGAAGTTGCCAGACTGCCACTACTGTAAAAGACCCTTTGAAGAAAAAGAATTTGCCATAACAATTGAAAGAGCCAATGTACTGTTTCATACTGGATGTTTCAAATGTGCTGGGTGTAACCAAATCATTGCTGACAATGTGTACTTCTATAACAAAGAGTCTGATAACATTTACTGTTTACGTGACTATGCAAAAATCAGAGGTTTTCCAAGATGTAAGGCATGTGATGAACTTATATTCACCAAAGAATATTGCCTGGCTGAGAATTCCACATTCCACTTGAAGCATTTTTGCTGTATCGAGTGTGATACGCCTCTTGCAGGAAAAGACTACACCTTGGAAGATGAGATGCCATATTGCCTTCCCTGCTTTGAACAAAGCAAAGCAAGTAAATGTAGCTCGTGTGACAGGGTCATTAAACCTGATGAAATTGGTTGTAATTTGAATGGTGTCCATTTTCATGCTAATGATGAATGTTTTGCTTGTAAAGTCTGCAAAAAGCCATTGATGAAAAAAAAGATGCTTTTGCGAAATGAAAAATTGTACTGTTCACATGAATGTTATGGAACTGAAAAATAATTACTCACTTTGACTGATTATACAGGGTATTCAATAGTAGGTTAGAGTGCAACAAGGGCAGCTTGGGTATGGTTTTGAAAGGTTGACTTTATATGTATTTTTGAACAGTGTATTTCCAATATAGGATACAATTAAAATAAGTGCCACAGTATATTATAGTGTCAAATTATATGATAAGAAATAGATAATAAATTATATCTATTGATATCAACTTGCTAGTTTTTGCTTTTTCTTTGAATTTTTATGTATTCATCAGACTGATTATGAACAATTTTTTTTGATAATTCAGTTATTGAATTTATATAGAGCTATGTGTTAATGAAAGACTTTGATAAATTTGTTGTATAGAATTAACTTCATGTGGTGACCTTATGCCTGTTTATATACATATATTATATATTATCTATAAGATTAGCTTATTTTTGTGCCATATGTATTTTTATATATATTTTATAATACATACAACATATTTTTACATTTGTATTTTGATAAATATATTCAATGAGCTTCTTCGAATAATTGCAGATTATTTTGACTTTATTCAACCTACCTCTTCTTTTTGGATCTTATTGATTTTACTTCAGTGAAATTGAAATAACATTCTATATTTGGTTTACATTTCAAGGGTACTATAAAAAGTGGCTAATAGTATTCAAAGAAATTATTGTAAAATTGGAGTAACTGTGGATAATCATTAAGGACAACACCTCAAATTTATTCACGATTTTTACTTTCAACTGCATTACTTTGTAGTAGTATAAAAATGTGCTTTTTCAATACATGTAGATGCTATCTTTGTCTTCCTGGAAGAGGCGAAGTCGCTGCGGCAGTATTCTGTGACTTTTCTAAGGCTTTTGATTGCCTCTAGTCTTTCGAAAATTACCTGTGGATCAGTGCTCTGCCCTATTTTCTTCCTTATCTATGTGAATGACGTGAGGAATGAAATGAGGAATTTTACAATGTTTACCGGCGATACAACCCCACTATGGCATGAAAATGATACAGATTCTCTGTTTAGAAAAATGTTTTTCCGTTAACCAGCTGTCGCACCCCTACGAACGACGACCCTCAGAAGTTGAAACTTGTGCGATCAAAGGACTAATGTGGTCTTACCTTTCAACGTGTGATTTCTAACACGGGTTGGACATAGCAAGTGAAAATCGATCGTTCTGCCTGGAGCTCGGTCGAACCGACCGTGATTCCAATTCTTTATGTTTCAATATGAATAAAACCAATATACTTTCGTTTAAATTTGTTTCTGGAAACCTAAGGCTTCAGAATCATGTCATCGAACATAAGACGTGCACCAAATTCTTAGGATTATGGATTGATAATATACCCTGAAGTTTGATGAACATCTCAACAATAAACTTGCATGTAGCTGCTGTGCTATCAGGGTCATCACCAAGAAGTTGGGAATAGTAGCAGGAGAAACATCATATTTTTCTTTAGTTGAGTCTCATCTGAGGTATGGTACAGCTTTCTGGTGCTTCTGTAGTAAGCAGCTGATGGAATCAGTGTTTGCTCTATGAAAAAGGGCGATAAGATATATATGTAGAGCCAAGAATTTGGACCACTATAGACCACTGTTAATGAAGAGTAGAATACTAACAATCTTCTGCATTTTAATTCTAGAAACAGTGTGTCTAATTCAAATAAGAAAAAATATACTTACCTCTGCCAAAGCCAATTACAACATTAACTAAAAATTCCATAATATTTGAGAGATGTTCATCATCTACCATTTGAAATGAAAAGTATTACAGACTTAAAAACATTCTGAAAACGTGTGAAGGAACTTTTACTCACGAAAGCATATTATAGCTTGGAAGAATATCTTGAAGACAGGTTTTGAGTACCTGAACCTTGGTTAAATGGACTGATGTATTTTATTTATATGTGTAAATCAATTCTTAACTGCTTTGTAGAATCTTAAGTCCTGTCTATATGTAGGTAAGCGTTAGACTCCGTATTGTTAAATTTTTACTTTAATTAATTTACTGTAAATTGACAGATTTATTTTATTTATTTATGCTTTGTCAATAAGAATTTTTTTCTTTGACAGTAAAGTACATTTTCAGTTGAATTGAATTGAATAGAGTAGCTGAATACCCTTGTGCCTTGATTACCTTCAGTAAAACACCACAAACTAATTTATTTTGTATTTATTACTTTTTTTTCACTACAAAGTGTTTTTGGCATAAACTTAATAATTCACAACCACAGTTACGTTTTGCACGTTTCACAAAAATATTACAAAATCGAAACGAAAGTTCGGTTTTGTATTACAAGATTGTCTAATAATATTATTGCTAACATAATAATAAATAAATATTACCTTTGAGGTATTTGATCCACTCTTAAATTATTGCTAATTGTGAACTGTATGTTTGAGAGGCCGATAGAAAATAATGCTACACGCAAAATATAAACTGAAATTTGAGATGTCAAGTAAGTATAGAAATAGTAAAATTTTTAAAATGTATTGAAAATATTGAAAGGTGCTCATCCAGTATTTCTAAAAAAAACATCTGAATTGAATCATTTATGGTTTGTGTTGTTGTTTTAAAATAAACTCAGCGTGGGTTCTTCTAGGGTGCTATTCATTTCGTAACAAAATCCCAGGTTGTTCTTTGATGAAAATATTTTTTGGCGTACGTAGGTACCTACGTAAAGTGAATAGAGATGTTGACTATTCAAATAAAAATATAATTTTGCCCCGAAATGTGATGTGACATATCTAATAGAAGAGCTGAAATTTTACAAAACTCTATTCATTTTTAAAGAATGTAATTTTTCCTGAAGAATCAAAATGTAATTAAGTGACTCGCAAGATTACCAATTAAAGTGCACATCACTTGTTCACAAAATCGACGCTGTCAAAGACTACATTGTTTTTTAACATTGTTAAGCGATTTATGTGAAATTTGTGAATTCACCCAATTTTAATTTGAAAAGGACTTCAAGAAGTTTTTCCATGCCGCAAAGTGAAATTGAATTGGGGACTTTATTAGGATGACCAATTAGCAACAAACTTTTGCGTTTTAAATTCAGAATTGTGAAGAATTCTATGTGAATGAATACAGTTATATCAAAAAAATACTCAGCTAATTTAATTGTAGTACTTGTTCTGGCACCGCACAGCATTTACAAGATTTAGAATATATTTTCTATTAGAAAAAATACAGAAAAACTATTACCTCATCAGTTTACCAGTGTGTGGGAGCCAGTGACGACTCGTGCATTGGAGAACAGGGGATGCTAAAGTCAGAAAGACTATATACACACAGAAAAGCCCGAGGAAAGCGCGAACATTTTTTGGGGTACCGCACCTATTCAGAGCAAAATACCTAATATTTGCATAAATGCAAACAAAAATTGTGTATTGTCGAAAATTATACGTATAAAACTAACTATTAAAAAAACAAAAGCAAGGAAAAAGCGTTGTCTTTGAGTTAATTAATATAAATGAACTCTTCTCAGTCAATAAATAATACTTTTCTCTTCTAATATTATAAAAATTGCTAAAAACGATTGAAAGTTGTGAGGTACAGGTAATATCGGTAGTTCCATCAATTTCCCATGCAAAAAAAGAAACACTTTCAATCTCTTTGCTTATAATGAAATGAAAAATGAAAATTTCTATGTTTTTTACCACTTATATTTGTAACTAACGTTACTGCAGTTTCGTCCTATTCTTTTTCATTTTCATTTTCAAACTAATACAATAAACGAGTTTATTGTATTAGTTTGAAAATGTCCAAATAGGACGAAACTGCAACGTTAGTTACAAATATAAGTGGTAAAAAACATAGAAATTTTCATTTCTCATTTCATTATGATCTCCTACCACCTAGTAACGGCTACATCCATCAATTCTTTGCTTATATTTTCCTCAATAATATATACCACACTGATATCTATAAGCTCATTTTGGATGGTCTTTTTAAATTCGACCGATTTTCCCTAATTTGATTATCAAAAGAAATTATGGCCTCTTTTTGAGCTGTGTCTGAAGCTGTTGCTATATTTATATTTTCTTTGCTAAACAATTTTAATTTACAAGACAAAAATATATGCTACTTAGATTTAAAATGTCTTTCTGTAGAACGAGGTAAATTTTTTAAATCGGAGTATCCTATTTTAGACCACGTTTGGTATTCGGTTTGTACGGAAAATAAAACAGGGTCAACAAAAAAGTTTTTCTCGTTTAATGGAGCCGGTTAAACAATCGCATTTATCGAACCAACTAATATTAAATCTTCGATTTTGTCGATTGTCCGACACTTTAATTGAAATAAAATTTGGTTGAGGCCTCCCCAGAGTTTTGAAAATGTAAAATGTATTATCATAGGATAAAGACTTGAAATTATTTGTCAGCAACCAATCGACTATATCGTCAGATTTTTTTATTTCGTCCAAGTTATCCATAATAAATGGAAAAAACCTTACCGAAAAGTGAAATCCTGAAAACACCTTGAAATTGAAAGAAAACACTAACACATTGAAAATATTACCAAAAGGCACTGTTATAATATAATACTATCTGTTTTATACACAATTAACAAATATTATCAAGAAACACTAAAACGATTTACCGAAATATTTTTCAGTTCCGCTCCGTCACAGCATATCGTACAAATAATTAAATAAAAAACTAACGCAGTCGTACACTAACGGAGACCAACTGGAGACTAGCCTCCTCCAACGCTATAATTTCTGCAACTAAAATTGCGAATCGAGATGTATGTCGCTGGTTGGATCTGTCTCGTGGAGCCTGTGTGTTTTAAAGCGGTCGGGGGCTTGGCTCCCTTGCAACGTTTGGCTTTATCATTTCGGGTTGATGGTTTATTCGTTATTCGTTCATGGGCGGTGCGTTTGAGTTTCGTTGATGCAGGATACAGTGTGGTACGTACTACGTAGTGAGTGATAGTGTTTTTTCGGACATATTATGTATTTATATTAAAAATTAATGGTAAAGTAATGATACCCAGGCATTTTGAGAAAAAAATAATCATAATTATTTGTCAATATCTTTTAATTTATTGCGATGAATAGCCCAAAATTTTATGGGGAGGCTGAGCCTCCCTTGCCTCCTCTGACGAGCCGCCGCTGGAAATACCTAGATGTCGTTCACTCCGTGGGTTCTTCACATAATTCTCCATATTTGTAGAAACCTCGAAAAATGTAATCGGTGGCTTTGGAAATACATAAGTCAGACCAACTTGAACTTTGGAGCAAGACCAAACCTTTTGTTCACTATGCTGTGACGAAAGTGGGGACGTATCATATATTGTTGATATCTGGTGATTCTCATTTTTCGTTTAATCCTTATCGGGAACTATTTTTATTTATCTGCATTTATTGTTCCTGCACAAAATATTTATTAGGTATTGAATTTGAACTGTAGCGGAAGCTAGTAGTGATTTTCAAATTTCATAGAAATACAATATTTCAATCTAATATTCATATATCGAGTGAGGGTGAGTGAAAATCATTCATTTCTATTATTGGACAAAAAGTCAGGTACGTTTTTGAGGCTAAAATTGGTAATTTTGTTCGATCGAGCTCATGTTGTATTATTAAAACCCACTTCTTTTATTGTATTCAGAGTACCTACAAAATAATTTTAGAATCTGCCGTCTTCCAAATACATGAAATGTAGGTAGCTTCTGCTTCCACAATGACAAGGAGTCGTCCTTCAATACGAAATCATAATTTAGTAAATAGTGATTGTTAAAAGTAAATAACAAGTATTTCGATGTTGATGACCACTTATTCGCAATTTTTAGTGGTTTATACTACTGGACAAAAACGCAATAGAAAAGTTTTATTCTAACAATGTAATTAGCACTCTATACATTATAGTCTATTTCAAAAGAGTGTAGAGTAATAAAATCTCATTAAGTATTCAAAAGCGCTACAGGGTGATCCGT
>WOGM01000718.1:0-11540 GCA_015342125.1 Leptinotarsa haldemani | reverse complement strand
AACATCATACCTATTTCCAATTCGTCTTATTTTTTCAGATACTTTTAGAATGTAAGGTAAAACGTTAGCTGTGAAAGGTGTCGGTGGATGTTGAGTCGGTAATTGTTGAGTTGGATGTTGTTGAATTTGTGAATCTGTTTGTATGTTGAGAACCTCGGTACCTTAAAGATATTGATAACATTTTATGGAATTATAATGAGGAATATAAGAAAAATTACAATTTAATAATAATAATAATAATAATAATAATAATAATCGTCTTTATTACTACAACCACAAAAAAAGAAACAAAAATAACAATATTGAGCTCTAACTACATATATAAAGTTATAGTAAAAGGCGAAGTTCAATTTTCGCAGCTATGCAAATAACTGCTAAATTGTTCTTCCACTCAACCTAAAACATTGTTACGTGAGAAAACTGCCTCCAAATAGTTTTTTGGTGAAAAAGAAGAATTAATATACAATATCTCTACTTCTACCGTATCGGCAAAAATAAAAAAAAAACTGAAATTGTGGCTGTGTGGTCTAAGTTTTAAATTACCAAATGCAATTGATATTTCAATTCATTTATCCAAGATCGTCTTCGGGCGAAATATTTATTTATTGCTGTTGAAATACTAGATGTTCAGCATAAAAACGATTCAAATCAGATATCGTTGTTGTGAATCATTCAGCTTATTGGAAACGGCCTCTTAATTGAAATTCGACCCTCTCACGATTACGTCAGAATACGGCTAGCATTTCCTGCGTAGTGGAATTACATATGAAGCTCATATGGTGCTACTGACTGCAAATAACCTGAGAATGATTCACATTACTGATTATGTTCATAGAGAACGTATCACTCTGAAACCGCAGAAAAATTCGTTGAGAAAAGCTCGTGTTTCATGCCGCTCTGTCAGAATAACCACGCGAGTATGCACTTCAAACCGCAACTTCCGTCATTTCATTGGGTTGCTCGATGTGTAAAAATAGCGCACGAAACGGCTTGAAGCATTCACCCCTATTAGAGATGTTTTGTTATCTATCGTTCGGATAAATGATGATTCCATGGGCCATTTATATTAAAAGGTAAATAAACTGCTATTTTTTCTCTTGAGGAAGCCATAAATAACTGGAAAGTTTGATATAAATTTTAGTGAAGTTGCTTTAATGCACATCGTCTTTGAACGTTTATTGTTGAAAAGACATTAATAAAACAAATAACGAAATTTATTACCATATTTTTTTGAATTAACACTCTCTACTTTGACTTATTCAATTGATTACTCATAAAAAGAGATCTGTTTCATAATACTTCTTGTTGGAGATATTTTATTCTTTCATGTTCATGTAGTGAATATTATTATATTTGAACATTTTTTCAAAAAATTCCAAAATGGACATGCAACCTGTTCTACAAAAATCGTCTGCACTCAAAAAAGTCAAAAATAGTGTTCTAAATAACTGTAGACCAGTTGTTATTGATATCGGATATCATGAAAAAAGCTAGAATCACTTTTATGGTATGTAATATGGTATTTTGAAAGGCCACATGTTTGATCAATATCAGTTTTATCACTATGTATATGAGGGATTGGGTATACTATTTCAGACTGATACATAATTGGAGTCGTGTTGTCTCTATTATCACTATTTATTTTATTAGTAATAGTAGTAATATCGATAGTAAAAATACTAATAGTAATAACACAGCCAACATGACTCCAATTATGTATATATCAGTCTGAAATAGTATACTCAACTCCTCATATACTTTGGGATAAAACTTATGTCAAACATCTAGACTTTTGAAAGACCGTATAACATCCATTCTACATAGATGTACCTTGAGTGAGCACATATACATGACCGGTTTTATTAATACTGTTACGTTTTCCTTGTGGGTTTACCAATAATTGACTACACTGAATAATTTTTCACATATAGTCAGTGGGCATACTTGAAGACTGGCTATAAATCAAATCAAAAGAATAATTCGTTCAGGCCAATCTTGGCCTGAACTCCCTACACCTACCTATCAGAAAACAACTGCCCGCCTGGCTAATACCAAGACGGGCATTGAATTATTCAGGATTCATCACTGAAGTTATTCCTGCATATGCTGTTGGTGATAGGACTGCTGCAATAGATTTTCAATTATTGGAACACACTTGCAGACCGGTTTATGGCTGCTTGGCCACTCGTCAGTGCACGGTAATGTCATTCAGTAAAGAATCCTGCACTGACACCTATCGGATATAATTCAACACCCTTCGTGGTATAAGCCAGGGGAGTAGTTGTTTTCTGTCCTTTAACCTACAGTGTAGGCAGTTGAGACTGGCCTGAACGAATTGCTCTTCAAGATGATTACACTGAATAATAAACAAATTTCATCTATTATTCAAATGTCTATCGTCTTATTAGGACGTTCTGTATCGCACTGTCCACTGAACTTGTCTTCACTCGACTTTATGGATAAGGTGATAGAATATTCAGTGGAATTCCATCGAAACGGCGCGAACATCGAACAGCCGCTCGTCGGCCGGGCTGAGCGCGGTCTTGGCAACGTCACAATTGATTTAAGGCTACCAGTGGCGGCTGGCGTTATTTTCTTTAAGGCATGATTTACAACAGTACCATAATCTCAACTAAAGAGTACAGTGCTGCAAAGAGATTCGAGATGACTTTCATTTCACAATCAGACCGTTGCGTTGCCTGAAAAAAACTGATTTCAATCACTTAAGTGAAATTCATTCTTTCCTGTTACTATTAGAAAAAGTCATTACATTTCCAAAACTATTTTTAAAATTTGGACAAATTTTGCTATAGTGCTAGTTGTGACATGTGGTTGGGACCACAAAGTTCTGTTAAATTAGAAAATATCTTCCCTGTTTTTTAGTTCATGTTGTGTAAAGAATGTAAGTGTTCATAAAAAACGAATTTGATAAAACGAATGCAAATAGATTAATTGAAGCATTTCTAACGTAATTGGTATGTGCATAGGTAATAATAGCACAAAATAGTAATTAAAAGTATTTCATAAAAGCCTTGAAATTATGCAATGGTGAATCGAACAGTTTGAGTTCATGAAACTATGAGTATTTGCTGATTTCAACAATCGATTTACTGATCGTTTTGGCCATAATTTGTACGCAGAATGAAATTCTAAAATTATCACTGTAGTATTTAAATGGTCTGCTTTAGTTGATGTAACTTGACTGGTTGATTGTACCTTTGACAGTGGACGGTAAGTTGAATATTTTTTAGAAACAAAATATAAGATTGCGTAGGATTTGGTTTGTCACATTGAGTTTCGTAACAGAACATTTCACAGAAATAGTTACAATATTTTTTGTTAACAATTATTAAAAATGATGTTTTTTAATAAAAAGTATCCTATGTTTCTTCTAATACTTCCAAGATCTTGTGTACAAAATTTTATGATGACAGGTTGAGTAGCTTTCGCGTGAAACCGTAACAAACAAACTTACGTTCGCATTTATAATATTAAGTAGTAGGAATTGCAACACACTAAACAAATAACAGTTAACAACAAACAATCCCCTCGGTAACTACCAGATACCACGATGACTTTTCCAATTTCTTCTACCAATAACAGACAAGCACTTCAATAATTTCATAGAAATATATGATACTATTCAAAAAATGTAAGAATAGCAAATCCATTCGCTTTCCCCTTCCAGCTAAAATATATATTTTCAAAATATTTATTAATCCTGAATAATTGAATTCCTTTCTCTTGAATCTCATTCGAAACGCACAATATCACAAGAATACCCACTATTATGGTGAACTATTTTAATCGATCATGAAACGATTGCCGGTAGCAGAGAGCCGACGTGTGACCTATCTTCATGCCTTCTTCGTATGTCACTGATGCGCTTGATATTTCCTCTAATAGGCCTATAAGCGTGACTGTCATAACAGTTTACTATTGAATTTTGATAGAATGGCTTCCACATCGTTTTTGTTCGGGGCTCTCCAACTTCCTCAAGGGCCGTTCCTTACAAATAGCTATTGAATGTTTTCTCACCGCCAACGATGTTGTTTCCCAGAAATCCATTTCGTCTACAATCCCATTTCAAACCAGAAACAATAACAGGATTTTTGGTGAACTCTTTTTATTTTTCTTTACAACTTTCGTATTATCCCTATCATCACTGTTCAAAACAGTATTTCAAAAAGCATTTTCTGAAATGATGTTCAAAGCCCCTGTCGATTTTTACCGCACAGCATCCACTGCGTCAAACCTGGTTCTGTTAATGCTTTAGCGAACATAAAAAATGGTGGATGTTCCAACAGCAATCCTGTGCTTAGCCAAAAATAACTTAACAATCAGTGATGTCCTGATAAAGCATTCACAACAGGTTCGTGCACAATTCTGGTCGCTTTCTTCTTACTCCCACACGGATAGTGTTTAGAACCTCATACTAAAATTATTTATGCACTATTTGTCCTGCATGAACCCATGCATATACAATTCGATTGATGTTTAAAAAAATGTTGATTCAGGTATTCGAGCTTTCTTCAGTCGTAGTGATTGTGGACTTTTTCAGTACATGATTGGCGCCTAATTTCTGAAAGTTAGGTTAGGTTAGGTTCATTTTCAAATATTCACGTATCATTTGTTCAACTGATTCTTTGTCGATTCTTATAGTCCCAAGAACTGCACTGATGTTTCCATACGTTTTCGAAGTTGAAGGGCATCATGAGCATTCATCATCATCGATGTCTTCTCTTTGAAATGTTTATACCATACAAAACCTTCTGTACATGATTCACATTTATTCATATACATTTGTTGAAAGAGAGAATAGGCGTCTGTTGCGGATTTATCGAGTTTAACTAAAAATTTTACGTTGACACGTTGCTCAATAAACAGATTGGCTAGAAAGACTCGGGTCTAAAAAAGAAAACCCATTTTTTTCGTTCAAAATTAGCTTTATTCATCAAAGTAATTTCCGAATTGAATAGAAGTGGCCGATACTTGATGGAATTCCATAATAAAAAACTAATCAATACAGTTTATTTTATGATTTTCACTATAAGGGATTTACAAAAACCGCGATATGTGTTTCACTATATAATAGCTTCTTCAAGCTTGAAGATACTTGTTCATGTTCAAATCCTTACCCTGATGGTGTCAATCACCTTAAATCTTATATAGCAAACTCTTCTTTTTGCAATCCAACTTTACTCAAAATAGTTTTGGGATCTAGCATATCCTTTTCAAGCATTCGTCTGAGGAAAACCCTTGTCTTTTGAAGTACTTTCAAATCTCCCATTGTCAGTCGTTTCACGGTCGCCATTAATGTAAGAAATGGGAAACCTTGGGTGTGATACGCAAAATATACTTTGTATTAACTTTTTTGATAATAATTTAACAATTCAAAATTTAATTACCAGGATGCTAAAAAGTCTCTGTCATAACAACTTATTCACATGACAACCATTCCGATGAAAGTCTGTATATAGGACGAACAATTTTCACTTCCAACATGTGACGGCTGTTCTTAGGAAATGAGTAAAAAGTTACGTATTCAAAAAATACTTTATTGTGAGATTTTCACCAAACGATTTTACAAAAATGCAACACGTGTTTCGCCATACAATGGCTTCTTCGGGCGTATATTTATTAATGTAAATCGTTTAGCGAAAATCTCACAATACAGTATTTTTTGAATACGTTAGTTGTGGATTTTCATCAAGTATCGGCCAATTCCATCATATATCTTAAGTAGAAAGTAATACTACTACTAATCTACCCTTATAGTGAAACCCTTATAGTGACAATCATACAATAAACTGTATTGATTAGTTTTTTGATATGGATTTTCATTAAGTATCAGCCAGTTCTATTAAATTAGTAATACAAATCATGAAATTGTGAAACAACAAAAATTAATTGGTGCTCCGGGGCGACTTCATTGATTCCAGTAGCGCATTTGCTTTTTCATCTGCAGGAAAACCCGGAAAAACCTACAGCACCACATCATCTGAATATCTTGAAATTTTGGATTCTAATTCATGAGGGTTTTGAATTATCCTGAACCTAATCTACATAATTACTTTCCTAGTATCAGTAAAAATAGATCTTTCTGGTAGAACAATGATGTTACGTACCCCTCGGAATTTAAATGAGCAACATTTTTTCGGCCCATCAACCACACTATAAAATTTCCAGTTGAACATCTGGTTAAATGATAAAAATGTTTCCAGATAGATCCAAACAAAAATCAATTGGAAACAGTTCATCTAATTTAAGAAAATATAAAAAACACCCCTACAACAAAACTTCTGCAGCTTGTACCGCATCTGTTGGTCAGCGTGTCCATCACATTCGTACAATAACATAATCCTGCACCCTTTGAGTCAAAAACTTGATGAAACAATGAATGGAAAGGATTTGCATAACAAGTTCGGTGTGTTCTGAATATGATCCACCCTTTAGTGGCATTATGGCTATAGAGTAATGGATCGTTGCACCCTTTATATGGTCAGTTGTACAGTATACAAGGGTTTTTTAACGACTATGGGTTGTGTCTGAATGAACATTCACTGTTTCAGGATTATCGTTATGACACTGCTTCCTGTTTCGAATGAATTTTCTGGTTGTGATTCCGGCGAATTGCATTCATTTCCCGTAATATAAACATTAATGAAACTGGTAAGAATTCAGACTTGGATGTGAACATTTATTCGTAATGTCTTCATCAGATAGTCGAGTGGACCAGAACTACTTTTTAAATATTCATTTAACTTGTTCTGGTCGTTTCCGATGTTCTAATTAAGATAACAATTAACACTGGCGAAAAGAGTTCATTATGGAATGTTTCGACATGCACTTGGTCACTGGCTTGTTCAAGAAAATCAGATAAAGTGGTATACCATTCAGTATCGAAATTTCGAATGATTTTGCATATTAACGTAATTAATAAATTGACCGAATAAAAATTCGCTTGTAGGCGAATGAAAATTTTACTTTTTGAGTTTGTGAAGAAACTTAGAAGTGGACTGTCTAGTGATGTGTTAAAAAGTGCAAATTGATTAACACTGTTTCTGGAATCACTCAAAGAAATGTTATGGTTAACACTGTTTCTGGAATCACTCAAAGAAATGTTATGGGAATTTTTGAACTTATAATTTAATGCAATACAGCTTGAATATGAATATAATGGAGAATAGGTTGAAGATCAACTGAATATTTTATTTTGATACACGGGAATCCCAACATTACAATTCATAAAGCATTAGTATCCAAAAAGTCCGACGTTTCAGCTTCTTTTTAACATCCTGTACATTACTTGTTGAGTCTACTCTACTGTGTCAAGTAATGTCATGTTCAGGAATCCCGCTTCATTATTTTGATTCAATCTCCGTTAGAAATCCTTTCAGGCTAATAAAGGGCTTACTAACTGAATAAAAGTTTATTCGATAAACGCCATAACTCTTCGTTGGGAGTGTCAACCAGTTATTAATTTCCGTGCCGGAATTAATGAACTGGAGGTGACGAGTTACGACACTGGATTATAAGTGGCATCAATACTTTAGAGAGATCTATAAATTAGTTACTTTTATAGCCCATTATTTCTAGGATACAATAAATACATGTTGCCTTTTATTGTTTTTAGTTATATAAATGTATGAACTACATATCACTTCATTGTAATCAAATGGTATCAACGAACTCTGGTTATTGATATCAATTTTACTTTGTAAAGTATGCAGTAATAATTGTCTAACATTGACTGAAAACTTTTAGAATTATTCGTGAATTTTCAAATAATCACTATTGTAGGTGAATCTTGCTTTCATAAAATATGTGGGCGTATCTATTGAAAACACTTTCCCAACACTAGAACAAAAATACTGTCTCTCAACGCGCGTTTCGCGTCGTAGTTATTGAACATCTGCAGTGGGAAGAACACACTTCCCAAAAGACTTCTCATGTTCAAATTTAACACCCTTAGTGGTGTAAAACTCAAAAAAATATATTAATGTATATAATTTCTTGGCAGAATCTATACTCAGATATTGTATTGTTGTGTGGGGAGAAGCACTCAATAAATCCGCCAATTGCCTACAAACAACCAAAAACTCATAAAGAAACTTACATTTAAAAGAGCTAGACGTTTCCCAACTGAGCAACTATACATAGAAATCAAAATACTCAACATTAAATCATTATACAGCGATCACTGTTTGATATGGATGTTCTTGAAGATCCAGAAATTTTGTTTTATTGGTTACAAAACGACAAGATCAGTCGAAAACGTGCATATCAAAATTCCGCACTTCAAAAAAGTCATACGCAAAGACTCGTTTTCTTCTTCGGGTCTAAACTGTACAACCTCTTCCAACACATCTTAAAAATAAAAGAAAAAATTAGTAAATTTGAATCGATCCTCAAGCAGCACATTCAAGAGAACCCGAAAACATTCAGAATATTTTAAAAGTACAAAAGATTCGAAGATTCACCTCAAAATCCTGCATCGCCGATAGTTATCTCTTCCTCCTGCATTATCATTATCTGCATTAATATTATCATTCTGATTACCAGTTTATTACCATCATTATTATTTGTATATTTTATTATAACTTCTGTTTTTCTAAATTTGTATACTTTGTATACTTTGCTCTACTACTTCTGTTATAAGCATATAAAATATTATTACAAACGTTGAATACTTCTGCAAGTGCCGTAGAAAAAGCACAAAACAGGCGACATACGCTCAGGTGTATTATACCCCACTCTGGAAGAAGCAAGATTAATTTTGTACAGAGACCTTTACATTGTAATGCTGATATTTCTTTCAATATGGAAAAACAAATCTTTGAGCCAATATGTACATGGGGGTTTTAGGTGATAATACCTTAGATATGGGAAAACGCTAGAAAAAATGTATTTAGAATTGGAAGGGATATTTTGTCCTATCTGAAGTAACGTCACTTCAACCTTCGAGTAGTGGGGTGAACCATCCTGAAAATATTAATATGGAATAGCGGTCGAACGATACAACAATTGAGAGCCCAAAAAATTATTTAAAAAATGGTGTACAATTTTTCAACTTCAACAATAAAGTTGAATTGATTTACATTATTCTCATCGCAATAAATGCTATAAATGTACACCTCAAACTTCCATGCAAGGATATAGATTTTGCTGAAACCGTCCCCGTACATTTCTGAGGTGATTAGGCGGCATTCATGTGTGATTCGTTATCGTAAATCTTCGAGTGAAGTATAAATTCTGCTTTCGAAATACCCTCACAAAAAATCAAGTGAAGACAGGTATGGTGAACTATTTGATAGATCCCTCCTACCAGTCCAATGACCCATCTTAATCAAGATACTAGCGAAGGAGGAGAACCATCTTATTGAAATATCTACTGATGCCCCAGTCAATTTTTGTCGTTCTCAATAATGTTCGTTAACATGGGTTCAATTGTGTCGTCAAGCAGTTGTAGATACAGCTTTCATGATATCTCGCCTTCTGAGAATAAAGAGACAACAATACGATCACCAAAAATACCACCATTTTTTATTATTTTGCGTATGTATCTCATGAAATATGTGGGGATCAAATCAGCCCAATATCAATAATTATGGTAATTATAACTGTTCCATCAAAAAAAGTTGTAGTAATCAATACAGATACACATTTTACATAATATATCTGTCGGTTCTAGTGTATCAGTCGTTTTTTCGGTAGGCGAAAGTATGGAAAAACTTTCACAGTAGCATAGCAAAAATTGATATTGCAAAAACTAACAACTAACAACTCATTTTTCCAGTGACGCAGAAAAAAGTGGAGATTACAAATGTTAGAGAAGTGTTACATTCATAACAGACTGATTTTTCACAAACGGTGTATCTCAACTCAAAAATCGGGGTTTCATTGTTAAGAGAAACCCCCTGCTCGAAGGTTGAAGTGACGATGCTGCAGGTAGGAAAACAAAATGTCCACCTCCAAATCTAAAATCGACTAGTCAGTGTTTTTCCAGTTCGCCTGGCCGTTTTTATAATTTTGTTTTTCTATTACATTCCAATTGAATGTTACTGGAGTTTAATCTCATCAACAAATCGTCATTTTTAACACATCGACACCTGTTTCGATCACCAAGTGATCACCTTCAAGAGGGAGATTGAACTAAATATACATACAATATTGTCCTTATTTATACCATTTATACTTAATTGTTTCAAATTAATTTCACAATGTTTCCGTATCTAATCTGATGAAAAACATATTATTTCAACAATGTATATAGTATGCTATTAGGTATTGGTGCACCTTCGTTATTCATAACATTATTATGTTAACTTATTTCTACACTCTCGTAGGCATCTAGATGCCTGTTGTTCTCAACTTTTCTAACTAATCCTAATGAACCAAAATATATGGAATGGTTTTGTTGCAGGATATGATGGGCAACTGCTGATTCTTCTGGTCTTTCATAATTTCCAGACTTTTAAGAATTTGGACAGACTGAAAGATATATTGAAATAAGATATAAGGAACACTTATCACTCCTAAAATATTGACGAGTCGGAAAAACCTGTCTGCGATTTGATTTTCCGATTATTTTGTCCGAAATTTCATATACATTCTTATGTTATTCGATAAAACTTATTTTCATTAGAGGAATTTGATTTTTGTCATTCATTTTTTATAGGTGAATCTTGTTTCTGTCAATATTTGTTAGACTGTGGATATTTTTGGCACTATCGCTAATTACAGAAAAGTTGAATTGTGTGAGGAAAGTACATGTTCTAAAAAGCTCTTGAAAATATAATTTATGAAATAAACTGTTCCTTCTTAGAATACTGAGTCTTTTTCCTCTAATGGTTTGTATTGTAGTTGTTTGCGTTTTGCTATTGGCATTGGAATATTTCCTGAATTATTCGGTATCATCAATTTTTTCTTATTAAATCCCTTTTTTTCTTAGTTAATATCCACAATAATAATAATAATATTTTACGGCAACTGCAGATTACAATTAGTTAATGAATAACATTGAACATAGATAGTGCATTCATGTTAAGACGAGACATTGAATATCATTTGATTTTGAGAAACATCGTGAACTGCTTCATTTGTTGTTATCAACGGATGACACTTTTCTACATAAAAAGCTACCTACCTCTTGAGTCAAGATAACCCATAACAAACCACATGTCAAAAATTCTAAATGGGAATAATAGTCAAGTGACACATCATTTCAAATGTCTTTCATTGATGTAACATTTTTGACATTACAACACTGAGCAGCGTCAAAAAATATCAAATTCTTCATTGAGTGTCTATTTAATTTCTACAGTAGTTGGCTGAGTCTCGTAGACTTTTGATTTAAACCGTCCCCATAGAAAATAGTCCAGTAGATTTGTTTGAAGGTGATTGACTAAGTTTCATGATGAATTTCACTAGTTCGGACTTCCATTGTCTACTATATAAAATGATTTGAAATCCCTGAAACAACTAGAAAAGAAGAATTAAAAATGGATAGCTGAAAAAACAATTATATTAAGCAAAAA
>WOGM01000717.1:0-11523 GCA_015342125.1 Leptinotarsa haldemani | reverse complement strand
TCTGGAATCTCTTGGTTATCATGTTGTCCAATCAAGTGTTCAACATTTTCCGAAAACCACAAATCGATGAGTCCATACAAAAGATAGAATGGCGGACCTACTATCCATATGTCAAATCTTTTCGCAACAACGATGTTATTGAAATCAACATCAATCAATCTGATGCATACGATGCTTTGTACGATAGTCTGCTGTTCATTAGTGGAAAAGTTGAGAAGACCAAAGGGGACGGTAAGGTGTCATTCGTAAACAATGCTGGTGTTTATAGGTTGTTTATAGAAATCGTGAGATGTTTGGTTTTCTCTCTATTCAGTTTGAGGTTGTTGGAATTGTACCACGTTTCGGCCTCTTCCATAGCAGTATTTAGGCTCAAAGTATCCTTGTCAAACTTAACCAAAGTAACGTCGTCTGCAAACATAATTGTAGTTTTTGGAAAAAGGTAGGTCGTTTATGTATATAATGAACAGTAATGGGCCAAAAATTGAACCCTGTGGAACTCCATGCTTCACTGTTCTAAATTCTGATAGCTCATTATCCACATTAACGCACTGTTCTCTGCCAACTAAATACAATTTCAGCAGCTGGAGTGGTGGACCTCTGATGCCATAGTATTCGAGTTTTTTCAATAGACTATTGTGTTAGTCACAGTCGAAGGCCTTGCTAAGATCGCACATTGTGATTCCCGCATATTTACCAAGCTCAAGGCCCTCTACAATGTTCTGTACAATATCACAGATCAATTGTTGAATCTGAACTGATTTTCGTGTAGGAGAGAATATTTCTCGAAATATTTAATTATTCTTCGTTTCAAAATTATCTTTTTGATTTTGAAAAACACTGGAACTAACGAAATAGGTATATGACCGAAAATACTTGAAACACAAATATCAGAAAGGCGATCTATCAAAAATAATATTTTACTTATTGAATCAAAGTGTGGAACGTGCCCTAGGGTGTATATTGGTTAAACTGGCAGAACATTTAGGAATCGAATCCAGGAACATCTTACGAACTATGTAAAAAAGAAAACAAATTCAACATATTCTACTCATCTTCTAGAAGAAAATTATATCTTTAATGAAGAGTTCGAAATTTTGCACATGGAAAATAAACGTTTGAAATTGAATCATTTGAAAACAATGGAAAGTAAACTAAAAATTCAAACATTCTAATGAATGACTAACTGAATTTGAATAGATCACCATTATTGAACTAGTTTTCTCAAAAACTGAGAAAGAATTATTATTATTGATGTAGATGTGAGGTAATATGCTTCAGGTGATCATAATTGAACAGGTGCCTTAGGTAGAGGTAGAGGTTTAGATAATTTTTTGAAGGTAGTCTCAAATATGGTTACCTGTAGTATATAAATATGAATGTAGGAACAACTTGAAGTATAAATCACTTGAGAAACTACTGTGCTAGCGAAACATGAATATATTTTTCAAATACATTTTATGGAGATCAAATTGTGAGGTGTAGTTTTTGAAATTACGATGGATCTTCATCAAGTAACGACCGAATCAATCACAAAAAAAAGTTATATTATACACAGGTCGAATTCCGACTAAGATACGGAATATGTTTTTGGGGGAATTGTTTTAATGATGTGTTCATATCGCAGATAAAATTGACTCACTGTATTGCTTATGTCTCTTGTACCTCTAGTTATAAAGATTTTTTCAAAGTTTATCAAAGTTCAACCTTGCCGTTTTCATACATTTTTGACGTTTGTGTTTTGATCCAAGACAGCGAAATGTGTAACTTCGAAAGCATTCAATGAGTATCTTAGGAATTATCTGTTAGATACTCTCAGTTTCAGTTCTATTTGTTAGTTGAGTAGGTACCATTCTTTGACAAACTCTATAAATGTTTCTGCATGCTAAGAAAATAGAGTATTATTATTATTTCATGATTTGATTCTGTACTGACGATTTTGTCATGCCTACAGTTGGTTCAGTGCCCATATGTTGAAATAATGCAGTCAACTAGTTACACCCACCAGTTAGTTTCAATTCTTTACAGCAATTCCAGGCCAGTCTTGCTGTCTTTTTCGTGCAGGGTTCCTTACACATTCCTTGCAGGATTTTTATAATTTGGCCTAAAAGAAGTTTCGACCGAGCGGGTATCTGTAATGTGAAATTTTACCCTCACAGAATAGTTCAGCACCCATCCTATGCTTGGTTTTCGATCCGTCTGTATACCAGCTATTTCTGTTGAAACAACAAACCATTCATCATAGTTCGTGATTTCAACCAATCATTTAGAGTCGACAGTATATTCACATGTCATGCTCTTACTCACACATTTCCGGTATTCCTTTTTCCTTGCCATCCTTAGTTGTGAGATATAAAGGGGACATATTTCAGAAGTTCTCTATTGCTACATTAACGAGCAAGTATTTACGCTGTTCAGTGTGTTGAAGTGGACACTTTTTTCATCTTGAGCAATCCAATCACAAATCCATATATTATAATAGGTTCAACAATATTGTATTTCAATAATGAAAACTCCAAATCAACACGGAATACTTCAATATATCTTGATGTTCTAAAAGAAAAAGAAAAATTTTGATATCGTTGATGAATTGATGAATGTTGATTGTATTAAACAACATTTCAAAATCATATCCCAAGTAGTTAGATCTATTCGTTGAGTATATTTATTAGAATGTTGTAATATATCGAAAATGTCTTTCACTTCATCACCGTCACCAAAGAGAAGGTGCAACTTACATATTAAAAGCAATGCTTTGGACTCAGGCGGGATATCCCTCGAAATGGTTTAATCTTATTGACTCCATCTTGATGAATTGCCCTACCTTTCTGATCGACGCTATTATTACTAGTTGTAAATTTCCCAATTTCTGGAAGGGTGGATGATTATCCATTTGGCTAAGTGTAACTCTGCTACAGACTTCTTTGACCAGGGATCAATTACATTTCTTGTGTATCTATTTATAGTAGTGGAGTCAATACTGGAAGATCACATAAATAGTTTCGTCAATCAAAATTTTATTGTAAAATATGTGCAATCTGTATTCAGATCACATCATAGTACCACCACGACCCTTCTGTAAGTTACCGAAAAACTCTTCAATAATGTAGATGATGCTGATTTAACGTGTATGGTACTTCTGTATAATAGTAGGGCGTTTTACACTTTCGACTACATGATCTTGTGTTACAAACGTATCCACTTTGGTATTGATCGGAAAGTCGTTTTTGAGAATCTATCTCATCGATCGAAATCAAAAAGAAAATTATTGTGGATGAAGTACTACCTGCTGTTTTACCAGTATCAGTATTTAAAAGAATGAATTTCTATCAGCTACTTCTACAAAATTCATTCATATGCTGCAATCTGTATTCCATAAATAACCCAACTATCAATAAGGCAAAAAAACATAAATAACATTTATATCAACATTAAAATTGCAAATATTCCCTAGAATATTCAGAAATATTTGATTATAGTACGTACTATCTTACAACCATCTAAAAATTACTGCGTAAACTTGGCAAGAAATAATCTTATTAATGAAAAGTACAGGTGCTCAAACAACCTTGTGAACTTGTCCGAATTACCTATAAAATTGGCAAACCGCCCTCATTCGTCCATTGTCACAAGCTCTTTATATGGACCATGTGAACATTTCATTGTTGGACCTTTTGTGCTTCTGTATGTAATTACTCCTCCTTTTACCATCACCCTTTTCTGTAAACATTCCCGGGTATCTGGGATTTATTGTGTTTAATTCCTGGCGAATTACCTGACATAGGGCCATAAAAAATGTTTGGCGGTAGAACTGGTAATCTAAAAGATAAAAGGGAAAGAATGTATCATCATTTTATGAGTTAAACGTTCATCACATGGAAAATAATGAAAACTCATTTGAGGATAAACTAAGTTCAAAACTTTGAATGAGGTTTTGAGAGGTTCATGTCATGAACATTCGTGGTGAACTGAAACTATTTTCTTGTTAATAGATAAATAGATGTATCAGTTGAAGTAAATATTAACGATACAAATCTACTTGGATTATAAAAACAGAGAAGTTGTTCCAAATCGTTTCTAACTTCTTGACAAGTTGTGCTTGTGCTTTGAATGGAATTTTGAGAGATTTATGTGTGACAGGAAAATTAGTGGAGAAGTGAAACATTTTGTAAATAGATACATCAGTGACGAACACAACAAAAATGTGCCTGGATGAGTGCCCAAAAATCAGTTGAACTAAATAAAAAATCTACCTTGTTTATGAGAACAGGAAAGTTGTTCATATTGTTTCCACTTCTTGTGCTTGCTTGTCAAATAAACTTATCAATATTGAGGTAGGATCTACTTAATGAGTTCTGATATAATATTATGAATATTCGAAATCTCTCAATGGAAGACAACTTGTTTAAAAGGAAACTTACTTAGCTTCACGGAAAAATGGGATCTAAAAACAGAAGGAGAAAGGGAAATCATCTCCAGTCTCGAAGTACCAGGAATAGCTCAGTCATTATTCGATACTAACATTCGAAATGTGGGGAAGTAGCGTGTTAACCACATAAAACAAACTCTATTATTGTTATCATTATTATTGGGGCTATTTCCACCTTTTTTCATCCTATCTAGATGCTATTTCCAGAGCAGTCTGGAAATTAGTACTATTTTAGATATTCAACCTCCTCTAATCACATCTCGAAGTTTCACAGAAATTGGGTTATCTGCTTTGATCCTCACGGTGGATCCTATTATGTTTTTATCGATCTAGATGGTTTAGGATCAAATTTTAGGCCTCAATTGTCTAATATATTTGCTTGTTAGCACTATAATATTGTTACGTTTTTCCCCGTAGGTTGCCCAATAATTGACTACACTGAGCAATTCACTTTGAATACAACAGACACTTCAACTAAGACTTCAAATATTATTCAAATGTCTTTCATCTTATTAAATCGCTTTGCGTACTGCACTGTAACTTCCACTTGACTGTCTCGATGGGCGAGTGGATGGCACTTATATTTGACAATCGAAGACGCTAGAAAATTTTTAGGAATTCCATCGAAGTCGGTAGAATAGTCGCGAAATGTCGGTTGAACTGAGCGCGCTCTTCGCCACGTTACAATTGGTTTGTGGTACGAGTGGCGGCGGCCGGCGTTATTTTCTTCAGGGCATGATTTACAACAGTATATTGAATTGGATCGTTATTCAATAATGAACTTCAATTACACCCAAAAAATAATAAAAAATACATGTGCATGTTTGATCTGGATGGCTACATGTTATGTAAGAGGATCAAGAGAGCAGCAGTCTCCTGGCTGGTGGATGTAGTTAGTAATTTGCAGAGGGCGATTCTTTGAAATGCATCACAGTGGACCAACTTCTCAAGCCACAAATTTGTTTGTTTACCTACATGACGATGGTAGTGGAAGATTGAGGCAGATCGGGGACAATGTACCACTGTAAGTCTTGGATGGAATTATTTTTCATTAGTAAATTAACGGCCTGGTAGGAGAGCTTGTACTCTGTGCCTACTCCGCTACGAACACAGTCAAACCAAATCAGGTTTCCAGCGTTTGGTAGAGTCATCCCACTCTTGCCAGCTGACCTGAAAAATCACTAACCAAATAAAGTGAAGTAAAGTAAAATAAGGTAAATAAAGTAATCGGCTTCGTTGAAAAGCTGAATTCCTTTGGTCGAGTTTGAATAGGTGTGCAACCCTTGCGGGTTGCAGTGGTGGGTTGAATAGATCCACGCAATTTTGACCTCCTACCTGACTTTCCTGGTTTTTTCATAATGAAATATTACCTCCTGGTGTGCGTTACCATCTTCACATATGAAAGTAACGAAAAGACGGTACTGGATCACCGTCGGCCAACAAATACAATTCCCAACCCCTGTCGTCACAATGCCATCACTTCTATCAGTTGATTAAATCTCTCATCTTCCATACATGCAGAAGCCGCATACCACTTGCCTCTCATAAAAAATTAACAACCGATTCCCCCGAAGGCTACCGATGACAAATACAGATTCCCATCTAATTTCGATTCAGTAGGGTTTTCCATGAGACTAGCCCGGAGCTGTACGGTGACGATAGGGTCGTCATCCCGCCATTGGCGTTCAAAGGGAAGCGAAAGCATATGCCCTTCAGGATGCTCAGGTCGAATTGGAAAACTGTGTTTATGCCATATGTTGCGGATATCATCTTTGTAGATATAAATTCTCGTGGAATTAGTTATCGATTGTTTCAATTCACAACCGTACACTGAACCCGTTCAGGAGAGTCGATGTTATATTGTCAAGTATATTTGCTTGTTAGCACTATATATTAAAGTGGATTGTTATTGAATAAAAACTTCAATTACACCAAAAATAATGAAAAATACTTGTGTATGTTTGATCACTTTTCAGTTTTCAACTTCCTTCAAAGGAAGGAAACTGGTGTAAAAGGAAGTTTACTTAAGTTCACATATGGAATCCAAAAACCAAAGAAGAAAAGGAGAATCGCTCCCAGTTAACCAATAAAAAGTCTTGAAGTACCAGGAATAGGTCAGTTATCATTCGATATAACATTCAAACTGTGTGGAAATAGCTTGTTAACCACATAAAACAATCGCTATTATTGTTTTCATTATTATCAGGGCTGCTTCCACCCTTTTTTCACCTTATCTAGATGTTGTTTCAAGATCAATCTGATAATTTTTATAACTCCTAGATATTCAACCTTTCCCGATAATTGCATCACAACTCGAAGTTTCAGAGAAACTAGGTCATCTTTCTTGATCCTTACGGTTATTATCGATCTACATGGTTTAGGATCAAATTTTAGGCCTCAATTGTCGAGTGTATTTGCTTGTTAGCACTTTATATTAAATTGGATCGTTATTGGGATGTAATTGAATTGACTTAATGAACTTTGATTACACACCATAAATAATGAAAAATACATGTGTTTGTTTGACCACTTTTGAGGTTTCAATTATAATTTGAAAAGTAAGAAATCCTGGTGAAAAGTATAGACATCATTATTGTAAGAAACTGAAGCGTCTGTCGAAAGTCAAAAAATTCTAATATGTAGGAGAGGTTATTTTCCGGGAAAAATGATTTACTTTCCCATCTTTATACAAAATTGCGGAAAAATGGAGAAATAACATTTGTTCCATTGATAACCTATTTATTTTGTAAAAATTCATGTTGAATATAGGATAAATAAAATATTTTTGTCTAATTTCTACTGAGTTTATTATTTGACACGACCGGTTTTGGTTTGGTACGTTTTCTTCGATTAAAAAAAAGTACGAAATTCAAAAAATATTATCAGAAACATAGCTGAAAGCAACGAGTAACCTTCAAATATAGCAAGTCTAAAATTAGATAATCTTCGGCTTTTCAAACAGACTTACTTTTAAAGTTTATTGTCCCTCCTTATGAACCAAGATTCACAAAAAGATTATATCGTATTTTTTTAAAACTGAACGTGAAAGTAGGCCTCAAGACTTTTTGTTCACTCTAACAAATGTTAGGTAACCTCAAAGACAAAATGTTGGAAAATGGAAAGTCGGGGATATATAAAATAATTTGTGAGGACTATGATAAAATATATGTAGGTCAGACTAAGTCGTTTCAAAGAGCATGCATCACGTACCCGATTTCGTGTGTCCGATGTGTGTCCCGTTTCGATGTGTCGCTCAACACGCTTTGGAGAATGGCCATTAAATAAAAAAAACTATCTGAAACTGTTTGAGATCGGTCGATGACACTATATTTTTGAATGCTTCTGAAAGTCTGGAATAGTAAAGTGTGCCATTAGAACTATGAACAATGACGAAGGTACCACTCCAAACATACCAGTTATAAATCACTCCGTTGACATCAGTGGGAACTTTCACAAAAAAAACTTTCGTAATTTTCTACCCAAAATCATGACGTGATTCGTCATGAATGAGTTTACTTCATGTGTGGTTAACAAGAACAGCAATTTTTGAAAACTAATTGTCACTATTACTGTTCATTATTGACGAATATTAATTTTAATGAACGATATTGCGACCACATCTCTACAGTAGTTACTCTCTATATAGATTGCGAACCACATTCTTATTGATTGTGAAATATCCATCTGCTTGATTGATATAAAGCTGTTTTCTTGAAGTGTTTTCCTCATCTACACGAAATCTATTGCGGTAATGCTTCTTATTACTGACCAAATGCTTCCCGATGTTCATATAAAAAACGTTTGTCAACCGTCTAATATCATGTAGTAGCATGTTTGCTGTAAAAGCTGCTAAGAGACATAGAAAGCAATATTTTGACGAATGATGTAGCAGCTTGACTTTGCAAGGACCGCAGTTGTAAATCTCGATTTGTTATTTTTCTGTGGATAACACATCACAACCCATACTGGAACTTTCAGTGTACGCCCATGGTCATATCCCTGAGGGAGTACCGCGAACGCGACGTGTCATCCCTTTTTAATTCTCTATATCAGAGTGGGAGTGTGTCCGAGAGACCTTTGCGTGAGTCCAATGGACCTTTTCTCTCCTCACAATGCGGTGCCGGCATTGTCACGAAATTAGAAAGGATCTCCATTGATGAGATAACGGAAGCCCTACAGTAATTTTTTGGTGTTTATGCGATATTAGGTGACAATGGAATCGATTGGTACCCCGTAAATTGCTGAAGAAGTTTCAACCTTTACATTCGATATACTGGTTTTAATTTGATTTTTTCCGTCCTCTAATCACGGTAGTCGCATTGCGGTGCCACAGAAGGAAAAGGAATGAAAGTGAAGTTGAAAAAATATGTTTTTCCATTAATCAGCTGTCGTCCCTCTACGAACGACAACCTTCAAAAGTTGAAACTTGTGCTACCTAGGGATCAATAAGGTCTTATCTTTTAACCTACTCTTCCTAGCACGGAAAGATACACTAAAGGCAAAACAATTGTTTCTACGTTTGACTGAAGTTTATAAAATAATTTGTTGGCAGAGAAAGGATTTGGCTTTCTACTTCCTCACCTTTTTACGATAAATATAGGAAACTTCTAACAAAAGGAAGAAAGCAATTATTTTAAAATGAACTCCTTAGAATGCTGTGGAGATCATGCATAGATACAAACGGCAAGAAATTACACGAAAAAAAGAGGACTTTCGAAACAACTAATTTTATATGAATATTGAATTATACAATACTTGAATTATAAAATACTTTTTACTATTCATTGTACAATGAAAAAGATGAAATTTCACTTACATGTAAAACTGTCATTGGCTCATTGGCTATTTTATGCATGATCTTTGTGAAGAGCTCTTTTTGAAAACAATTTATTTCTCTCTTCCTTTGGGAGTTTCCCACAGTTTTGAATAAGGATGGATAAGTAAAAATTCAAAACCTTTCAAAAACTAATCTCCCCTAAAAATACAACCCTTTTAATTTTGGCACCATATCCCCATAACATGGAGTGCTTCTTTATTCCACTGATCTGATTGATATCTTTTAAATAACAGGTAGATTTTTATGCTGTTTTCAGAGCGCCATATGGATTGTTTCGTACTCACGTGATATTAATTTTTTGAAACTAACTTTTAACCAATTGGCTTAATTTGAAACTATCTTTGGACCACACTGAATAATGTCCACAATGTGGCAGTTAAAAAATAAACGAAGGTTTCCTATGCGTCTCGTTGAAAAAAAAATTCCTCACAAATTTTACGGATTTCAGGTGCCTATGGAGTCTTGTGAATTTTTTAAATTTTGAATTTGATTTTTTTCCGTTCTTAAGAGTCTAATGGAGTTGAGTTTAAATATGGACAGTTTTTGAAAAGTAAATACTGCTTTAATGGAACATTGCATTGATAAGCAATTCACGAGTTATATATATGTTTTTTGTACCGGATCCAACTAATCGATATATTCTATCAATAAATTGATGGATGTAGCCATTACTACGGGGTAGAAAATCATCACAATAAAGCTGTGGTAAAAAACATAGAATGTTTCATTTGTCATTTTTGACCACATATTCTATCTCAACCAATATGTAGAAAAGTTTTAAAAATCTTTTTGAAACACTATACATATATGTATTGCTTTAAATTTTCTTGAATATTCCAATCTTTCCGATCTTCAAAACTGTCTTCTAAATATTGAAAAAATTTACAAGTTTTTAAGGAAACATTAAAACATTTTCTTTATTCGAAAAAAAAACATAATGTGGAACTTTACTATAAAACAGCAAGAGCAATCAAATGCAGAGTTACAATTACACCAGCAACAAGTGACGTAAATCAACGTGGCACTTTTCAGACTCTCAAAAAATATTTAATTCAGTGAATGAACTTCAAAGTAGGTACCAATTCTATATAAAAATAGAATGCAATATTCCAACATCATAAAATCACAAACAATGACTTGAATCACACTAAAATTACTTTAGAAACGGTGTGAATTCTGCGAGAAGTTTCGGAAAAATAATGGCTCATAATACTTTCATAACTATATTTCCATCACAATTTTCTTTTGTTAATTTGAAATCTCAAATGTAATCGGGAAATGCATTTATAATTTCTTCGGAATTACATGAATCACTAACGTCAATGTGCAGTCGTATGGATTTCCGATAACAGGCCATTGGCAACCAACAAATTTGTATTGGAGGAGCTATTGCTCAGGAAATTTATTGTCCTGGATTGAACAATACGAATTCCGCTTCATACCCCTATTTGTCGTTCAATGTGAACATTCAACTAGATGATAAGTTTGTTCTGCTACGAATAATTATTTCTGTCACATCGATCATCAGTGTGAAAGCAGCCACGAGTTCCAGCCATGGATTTGTCGATGCGAAGCGGGAGATCCGATAATCAGCGGCTCCCAAAATACGGACCAAATTCATGGCCAGCCATGAGTTTACTGAACAACCTAATATTTATGCGATTAAAAACAAGTATTACAATAAATCCTTCATATCAAATATTGTCGAGAATATCAAGTCATTAGAAATTGTTGGAATATATGCATATAAGTGTAAAGAAAATCCATGATTCATCAAATCCATAACTTATTCGAATAATTCGTGGATGTAGATTTTTTTTTTGAAATGCATTCAATTCACGATACAGCATAAGACCCTTATGCTAAAATATTTTGTCGGGCAGAAACTCAACCCCCACCCCGAATTAAATAGGTTTCAAAGAAAAATCCATAATTATTTCAAATATTGTTTGGATTGGGATTTTGAATTGAATTGAATAATTTTTAAAGAAAAATTCATAACTCTTTCAAATATTGTTCGAATTGCGATTTTTTTCTTTGAATGCATTCACTTCAGCGTACTTGAAAAGACTCCGATGTCAAAATATTTTGCCGGGCAGAAAATCACCCCCACCCCGAATTGAATAATTGTTTAAAGAAAAATTTATAACTCTTTCAAATATTGTTCGAATTGCGATTTTTTTCTTTGAATGTATTCATTTCAGCGTACTTGAAAAGACTCCAATGTCAAAATATTTTGCCGGGCAGAAAATCAACCCCC
>WOGM01000716.1:0-11518 GCA_015342125.1 Leptinotarsa haldemani | reverse complement strand
GCTTCAACTTTGTAATTTAGAATGTAGTGCCTAGGGGTCGTATCTGTACAGTCATTGACTGACTAGATGGCACTCGACTTCGTGTCAAATAGTAAATACAGGTACATTATCCTACTAGGTTAGTCTATATACAAAGATTACAGCATGATCACCGATCAGACAACGCTGTAACCCCTACCGAATAGAGCTGGCTAAATGCACCGCAGCCAAGAGAACCTGAGAGAGAGAGAGAGAGAGAGAGAGAGAGAGAGATCCCTGTATAATCACAGAATACTTACTTTACTTACCTGTGGTATAACTTCTTAAATGTCGTTATTTATGTGGTTAGGATCATTGTTTTCATATTCAAAATCTACTGTTTTCATAGATGGCTGGAAGTCCCGAAAAAAGTATACCATTAGAATGGAACCATCCTTCGCAGGTAATGAAATTACATAAGCTGAAGCAAAAGAAAAAGGCACTTCAAGCAAGAATTAAGGGCAACACTCCAAGCAAAACTAAATCTGAGAATACATCTTCCCCTTTCGAGGACATTTTCACTGCCAAGAAAAGAAAAAATCCTTTCTTAAGAACGAGTGATTCAAAGAAAAGTAAAAATGAGTCAAATGTATCTTTTGATGAATCTACAGATCAAACATTATTCAAGCTCCTCCATCAAAGTGTTCCGGATCCACCCAAGGCTCCTATTACATCTTTTGATAATATTTTGAGCAAATTAAACACCAATGAAGTAGTTGAAGTTGTGAAGGCACAAGGGAAAAGTTGGTTGCCAATTGACTGGTCGCTGACAAATAAAGTTAGACTGCTTTCTGCCAAGCCTTTTCCTTTCAACCAAAAACTGAAAATTAGTGAGGAAGCAAGTGGTGTGACTGCCTTCACAAGGTGCCTGGACAAAAATACTGAAACAACTTTAGATACTTCTCCAAATGCAAAGTTTCATCAGTGTTGTTTATACTGGCAACAACCCTCCTTGCCATGGTTAACATTGTTTCCACGTTCTGCAGCAAAATCACAACCGACTGCTCCAATGGTGAATTCTACAATGAAAGATAGTTTACAACAGGCATGGTCTGATGGTTTACGTTCACTTTTCCAACTGATCAGAACAAGGCAGTGCCCATATTTTTATGCATGTGCCAATAACTTTACAGTTCTGTTCAGGGCAGGTGGTATTTGTGGGTTTACTGATGTCCATGCAGTTATTTCTCCTACAACGAGAGGTTTCCGTCATATGTTGAGGCAGGAGGACATCGAATTTACCATGCCATTGAAGAAAAAAAGGATATCTGATCAAGGATATGAAACACTTGATTCAGTTAAAGAAGAATATGATGAAGAAATGGAAGAAGCCCCCGATGAGACGTGGTTGAAAAGTATGGGAATCAATGATGATGACATCAAACAAATCAATTATACCCAGGTAAATAAATCCTTGATTTGATTTTGTTGATATAGTGGATACATAGTCGAATGCACACTAGAAATTGTTGGGAAATAATAAATTATTAAATAGGATTCGGAATCATCAAAAGGAAAATTCATAAGGAATTTTCTAGAAAATTATTCTGTAAAACTGTTAAAGTCCTGCTCATTATTTTCCCTGCAAATTTGTAGTAATCATGTACCAAATCTAGGTAAAACTAAATAACAGCTCTCCTTTAATCACTCCTGTAGGAATCTGATGCAGATTTGAATAATTAACAATTGTTATCAGGACTCTCTAATATCAAATATCAGATTTGGGGCATATGCTTGAAAAAAGTTTCAATTGATGATCTAGTATGACCAACATAATTTCTGTTTCAATATTACTTACTTCAATTATACATTCTAGACTTTTGATTCATCACAATCGTTGTTGTTGCTCAAAACTTGATGGAAATAATGTTTTATTTGAAAATATACATTTTTCGCCTGGTGAAATTTTACCTTGTATTCGGAAATATAGTGTGGTCTGCCTGTTATGAGTTGTTAATAAGCATATCAATGGCCTAACAAAAGAGAACATCGACATAGCATATGGTTGTGAGATAATTAAAATGCAAATTTAATTTTGGTTCCATATGAAAATGTTCTCAAGATACCTTAAATTTTTTTTCTAGGAGAAAATTATTCACAAAGCAGAATGTGAAGTGGACAATAGTGAACAGAGTTTGATTATGGTCGAAGGTGTGGAGGTGCACGCTTTGTACAATTTTCTCATAAACTGTAAAAGCGCCACAGCAACTACTGGACCACTTGCGGGAATACCTCCTACTCTTCTAGCCCCAGTAGCCTTCCATGGTGCCTCGTTAAATTCATTGAAGGTGCGGGAAAACAAAGTTCATCTAGATGAAGCTGATTATTACTCCATTGAACTATCTGGACCTATCTTACCAAGTACTATACACAACTTATTTGCTATCAACTGCCCGGACTCCAGTTTGACAGCAACATTCAGTAATGTCAAGAGTACAGAGTGTTTCAGTAAACTTCAAAATAGTGTTAGAAAATCTGACATTGTGAATAAAGGATCGATGGTATTCGGTAAAGAAAATCTTTCGGACTGCGGACTGTTGCCTAAAGTTTTGAAACACTTTTGTGCACCTGATCAAAACTATGTGACCAACGTCGAATGTTTGAAGTATACAAGTGAAGATAAAACATATACTTGGTCCTAATACAGACCCAGTATATCTCTTAACATTAATTTAATTTATTTATTTTTTAAAATAGGTGAAACTGTGACAAATAATTTATAGGTATTTAATTCTTGGAGTAGCTATTAGCAAAGACCATAAATAATTACATATTTTGTGTACAAAATTGCATATTTTTTGCATATTATTTACCTACCTAGCAATTTTATATGAAACAAAAATTCAATTATTTTGCGTTAAAAGTCTCTTGAGGTTAATTATGAAACAAATTCTCAAAATGATACAGATCCTCAAACACTAGAAGGAAGGAATCATTGATTATTTATGTACAAATATTAATGCAGTTGAATGTATGGTTGTAAATTCTGGTTTATCAGACCATGAAGCCATTTTGTGTAATTTATTCTTCGAGAGAAATGTCAACAAAAAGTGCTTACGACGAAATTTTTTTAGTAAACACAACTGTAATAAGTTTGCCCAACTTTGTGAAGAGTCTGACTGGAACAACGTCCTACATTTAGAAGACCCGCTGAGTGAATTTCATAAATTACTTTCTGTGAATTCCATTTGTGCATTTCCCATTCGAATAAGTATAGAAATATATATTAAAAAAATAATAAAAATGTCATAAATATGTATTACTTCAAAAGAATTGAACACCAGGGATTACAGGGATTAATGCCGCCCTTCATTTGTGAAGCAAAAAATTCTGACATTGTGTTTTTATTTTGAAAACAATGTGTCTTATCCACAAAAAATATAAAAATCGAATATTGCTTTGTTTCATTCAACACTAAATGCACATACTAAGTGCATATTCATATGGAATTTAGACACAAGAGCGGAAAAGGAAATTTCGTGGGTAAAAGCATCAAGCTGAACCTTGTGGATAAGGAAACGACACGTGGATTTTTAGCAAAAAAACTTAACGTTTTAGTAAGAAAAATGACACATGACATGACACAAGAGTTTATTGTAGATATAGATATAGAGATATACAAATTGTAGATATACATATATTGTGCTTAGCTGAAAATGGAAGATTGAACATCTGAGATGGATTAATGCTTTTTAGGTTGATCAGGGTGAGTGGTTTGTTCTCATCATTCATTCGTCAGTTGGAACCCAACTCTTGAACAATCAATGTTCACTGCGTATCGTATCATCCGTGTTAGGAATTGCAAGTTAACAGGCAAGACTTCGTTGATCCCTAGGTCGCACAAGTTTAGACTTTTGAGAAGATTGAAGTTCATATAGGGTTGTTTAACGACAAATACTTTTTCGCGCAGTTTCGTCCTATATGGACATTTTCAAACTAATACAGTAACGATAGTTAGAAATGAAAGTGGTAAAAAATATAGAAAGTTTTATTTCTCACTTTTCATGATGATCTACCATGTAGTAATGTTGAACCTTTAATCCAGGACTTCTTCATTTGTTATATGTTTTATATTTCGTCTGTTGATATGGAATGAGTTGTTAAAATCCGTCACATGAAAATTACTCACGAACTTCATTCCCGAATTACAGTAAGTAATGGCTACATCAATCAATTTATCACATAATTCGGAGCATATGACTTAGGCCTGAGCATTTGCATAGGCCTGAGTTTGAACCTACACTTGTAGGTGAATACACGTGTATGTGAATAGAAGGTAAGTTTGCTACAAGAAGACAACAAAAATTTTTAGTTTGGGTTAATCTGGAGAGTGATCTGCTGGAGATAATTTTACTTTCATGACAACAAGCTTCTTATAGTTTTGTCAACAGTGTCACATGCTGTTGCAATAAACAAGTATGGCGACGAGTTGGAATGGATGTCGAGTCAACCACACTTTCAGGAGCCAGGAAATGCTAAAATAATTCTAAAAACGTCAAAATACGTTCAAAGCATCTTGCAGGAAACTTAGGAAGCTCCCAGGAAAACATTAAAAAAAGGATAGGTATACAGATCATCAATATCTGAACAGTTTAGATCGACTGACAATATTTTGTGCAGAAATAACTTTTTAAAGTCCTATGTTTCTCCAGAGTGACAATATTTAAAATAGTTAATATTGTAGTATATTCGTGAGTACCCCACACAAATCTCAATTTGTAAGCATTCTGGGTGAATTTTTTTACATGTACAGAATAACAAGGAGACCATAGAGATGATGTATATTCCAGAATCGATCTAACATAGGCAAGGTATACTGTTTTCGACGAATTTATATTCAGGTCAAAACCTAATAAAACATAATATGTGTAGACGTACTTATTATAGAATTCATAATAATGAATAAAGGTAAGAGATCTATTAAAGGTAACAACGAGGCCATGAGCCTCATCAATGCTCCTTATTAAATGATTATTCAAAAAGTAACTAAACTCAAGGACTACTTTTTTTTATAGAACCATGCAATGACATTTTTTCATATTCAAAGCCATTTCATTGTTATTACACCAGACGAATCAAGACCCATCTGAAGTTTCCTGCAGCCAACAGAATTAAATAACCTTGTAGAGAATGTCAGAAAACCACAGTATTTTATTACGTTATATAAGTCATTAGCATACAAATTGAATAATAATAGGCCAAGATGTGATCCCTGTGGTGCTTCTGATATAACCCTATTGTTCAAGCTTACAATTTCTGTTCTAGCAAGTAGAACTAGATATAATTTTTCTTGATTAGATCACAAACTATAGAGTAAGTGGTTTGTGGATTAGATCTTTAAATCGAGTACCTACCCACATCTACCATTCTCGTCCTTCTCCTTCGGCAGATGTTTCGTAACGAACTTCAGAAACTAGAAACGTTAAAATGAGATGTAGTCAGTGAAGTAATATGGGGTCATTTAATTTTTATAGATCCAAATAAATTTACATACAAAACCAATCCGTGGTATCGTTAACAGTATCTTAGTTTCATAGCAAAACTTCCATTGTACATATTGTCTTTGAGGAACTCTCTGTTTTCCCATTGCTCACTTTAGGCAATAAAATTGTTCTGAAAACAGAACACAACTGTTGTCTGATTTCCTTTTTGTTTACTAAATATTTCGGTACTTTTTTGTGTTTTATTATTAGGTTTTCAATTAAAGTCAACTCATTTAACATACTTTTTCGTCTATGTACTTTCTCAAGTAAATATCTGAAATAGAGGTTTGTTTTTAATTCGTGAAAACATCCGCTAATTGAAAAATCTCGTCAAGATGTACATAGCTACCTTTTCATTTCGTTAATAATATTTAAAACAATCCTTATTATTCAGTGGGCTATGCTTGAAGACTGGCAGTAAACAAATCTAAAGAAATGAACTTTAAACGTTCAAGCCAGTCTCAGATATACCTACTGTGTAGGTACCTACTGTAGGATATACCTACTGTGTAGGTATATCTGAGACCGGCTTGAACATTTAAAGTTCATTTCTTTAGATTTAAAACAATCAATATTTTTACTTTTAAGCTTTCTTAGTAAAATAATAAATTTTCAATTTCTGAAATTCTTTGATGACAGTTTCTCCAACACGCTACAATTTAATAATCTTGAAAAATGATAAATACAGTTCTACAAATGTATTTATAACACATAGAGAACAGTTTCCTTCAATTGAGATATCTTTGTTGGATATCGTGGGAGCGCTCATGATGCCAGAAAGTTGAGAAATAGGCAACTCTCATGTGAAAGCTGCTAGAATCAAATTAATGTGTCATTTTGTAAGGACTTGCATAAGTGTGTGAAAAATGACATTTTTAATGATTTCATCCATAACGCAAATGAGAAATACCTTCAAGGACTAAGTAACAGGATATATATAGCTACTGTTAGTAACCTTTTAATATTAAAGCAATATATCTCTGGTCTTGATTGTTTCAGGTACCTATTAGAAAATATTAAAAAATGTATCATACAAAAATGAAAACAAATTTTGCATATCTTATACACATTCTATAATTATCAATAACATTTAAAATCATCATTCAGAATTTTGAGAACATATTTGTGATTAATCTACTTTGGTTTCTGTTGGATGCTAAGATTTTAAGATACTCTTTATCAGAATTTTGTTGTTTTCCCTTGCTTCTAATTTTTTCTGGATATTTCTAGTTTTACTTCATTCCTTTTCGTTATTGTAAAAGGATTGAAAAATCATTCTTGAGTTCCATCAAAATATTGTTTCTTTTCTTATACCTATGTGGAACTTCGGAGACATTTTCTTTTCAAGTTGTTTTCTAAACAGTATCTAATTGTGTAGTATTCAAATTGTCTAGATGCAGTCTTGAACAAGACTCTGTGTATGAGAAAGTTCATTTCATCATCTCACTTTAGTTGGTGCTTTGAAAGTAACACTTTTACTTTACAATTTACTTTTCGTAAATTGCCATCGAGACCACATAACGTTATTTCTCTGTACTGTAACCATTCAAATTTCTGTCATGGTTCTTATCAAATTATCCTATATTGGGACCTCTAATTTTTTTACTTTACATTAATGACATGCCAGACTATGTTAGCACGAATTGTATTGTTTTATATGCGGATGATACAACTCTAGCAACTAATGCTGAAAGTCCCGAGGAACTTCAAGATAAACTGAACTTATTGTCATTTGAATTCACGAATTGGTGCAAGAAGAATTCATTAGTAGTTAATTCAAGTAAAACAGTATTGATGCAATTTTACTCTAGAACAACCAGAAAAATTGAAGAATTTGTTGTTAGGGTAGGAAATGAGAACATTGAGTCATCAGATAAAACCAAATTTCTTGGTACCTTGATAGATAGTAATATGACATGGGAATCAAGTATAACACAAGTGAGTAAAAAAGTTAATTCGGGTTACTTTGCTATTAGACAGTTAAAATCATTATTTAACAGAAAACAGCTGCTCAATGTTTATTTTGCCCTGGTATATTCCCACATTTCCTATAATATTGCTGTATGGGGTTGCTCCACCAAGCTACATAAAATATTTGTTTTCCAGAAAAGAGTTATGCGCTTAATATTCAAATTAGACTACCGGGAGTCATGTAAAACATATTTTATTGAAAATGGAATTATGTGTGTACCATGTGTATACATCTACAAGTGCATACTATTTTTTAAGAAATACATACATGATCATTACCGAAATTCTGAAATGCATTCATACCCAACGAGACACGGTGATTTGATAAGACTTCGACAACATTCAACCTCTTTTTTTGAAAACTGCCCGTCTTTTGCTGGTGCAAAATTTTTTAATAATCTACCTTTCATAATTAGAAGTGAAAATAGCGATATTATCTTCAAAGCCAAACTTAAAAAGTTTCTGATTAGCGGTTGCTTTTACAGTATTGCAGAATATTTGAGTCAAAGTGAGGACTAATAATAGATGCTAGTTATGTTCTATTTGCCAACTATTTTATCTATACCTATATGTATGTACGTTCATTTGCGTTCATTTATACTTATGTGTATGTATTATCTTTATCGTTGCATTTACACTTATATCTATAATTATATGTATGTATATTTTTATTTATGTTTGTATGTATATATTTTATTTTCTATAGACGTATCCTATATCATTTTTTGTGATCTTGAAGGATGTAATAAATATTATTATTATTATTATTATTATTAGATTTAAAAAGGGGCTGATGAAAACGGACATAACGTTATTATTATTATTATTATTCACATTTCCACTTGGTTATTATATTCAAGTTTTATGATTGATTCGGCCGTTTATTGATGAAAATCTATAGTAATTTCCTAAACTACATCTTACGTAATGAAAACGTGAATTTTCACTACGAAATAGCTACTGTGGTAGCGAAACATGTAATATTTTTGTTTAAATAAAGTTTGTGAAGATCAAATCGTGAGGTGTAGTTTATGAAAAAATATTCAAGTATAAAGCCCCAAACTCCAAATAGTTCTTTTGGCATACTGTACTATACGACTGGACTATACTTATTGATCATCAATCAATTGGTTCATCAAGTTTGTGAGTACGTGGAAAAATTGTTTCGTTCAAAACTGGCTTATTTACGTCATGAACTCTTTCAAAATGATCGGTATCATGTTCTGATAATTTTTGTTTTTGATTGAGTTTCCTGATGCGTTGTATAGATTATTTCGCCTAAATATAGTTTCCATGCTATTTATTCGTCAACTTCGTTTCACATTGAAGATTTCGATAATATACACAAAATGTTTCATTGAGGAAATAATTTGAATTACATTCACCTTCATTGTAATTGCTATTTCATAAATATGTTATTTTTGAAAAGGTCGATAGTAGTTTTAGCCTCATTTTTGAAAATCATAAGACGTAAGTCTTCAGTCCCTGAAGTGGTCACCAGATTTATTAGTTTTGTCTATCCACCTATGGGAACACCATAAATTTTTTGCATATTCAATCATTTCAATGCTGAAATTCACAAATTTGATGATTTCAATGTTCACATTATCAACTTGTACAAACTCTAGACTTTCGCAATAAGTAGTGGACTTTATCAGATCATAAACAAACCAACAAGGATGTCTAACTGAGTTTTCAATGTCTATAATTGACAACCAATCCTAATCTTTACACACTCATTTTAATGGGACCTCCACTAAATAATTTCAGTTTATTGTGAGTTACAAATAAGTTTTAAAAAGCTATCCCAACTACGCAAAGTTCATCTTTACGGGTATGGTGAAGCGAAAGACCTTCAAAACCATCAACATACTCTCCTTAAAGTAACTAAGGTTGCAGGCATGGATGCATATATCTCTTCATAAGTGGAGTAACCTTTCAACAACACAACATGGTTCAATAAGTTGCGGTCATCTCTGAAAATGTTTCAGCCTTACTGAAGCTCTAATTCCAGCTCTAACATAATTAGAGAGTTCAAACGCTACAAGAGGGATGGGTCAGTAATGTTCATCCCTCTCTATGGTTGTTTCCACTGTACAATCCACAGTGTCAAGTACCACAGCGCAATATCAATGAAGCTTTAGGTCCTTTTGAAATACTTTTCATCGACAACGAATGTGCTTCGATGTTCTGTAGGCTTTAACCAAGACTGTGTATTTCCTTCTTGCTAGAAAACTGTTTCAGTTCAGTACACAAAGAAAATGAGCAAGAAAATTTTCCCAAATTATTATGGATCGATAGCTTCACTATCGGTGATATCAAAAACTTCAGAAAAAGATGTTGATCAACATATTCTCAAATTAATTTATTGCTTCAACACCTTGAGAGATCATCAATATGGTTTCAGAAACCGAAAGTTAAAAGGTGTTCTTGCTGAATATGTCACACAACTTTTAAACAGCTTTCTCTAATTCAATACAATTATAACAAGTAACCATCGATGGTTTTCTCTCGGGTATCCTACCATCAATGCTGGTTTTTCTCTGGGGTCGATATTATCTTCAACATTAACCACAGCAGACTCATTTCTTTCTCATATTCACAGAACCGAATATCAGATACCAATTCATATCCCCTCTGTCATTTTTCAATACACCTCAAGCTACACCTTTTAGGAACTTGTAATTCAATAGAATGGTGAGCTTGTGGAAGCAGGTTTTCTGAAAGAATATTGTAAAAAACGAGAAATAACACTTTCTATGTTTGAAAAAGCCCTCATAGGGCGAAACTGCAGTAACTTCAGTTACAAATAAAAGTGGTTAAAAATATAAAAAATTTATTTCTCATTTTCAATAACGATCCCCTACCACGTAGTATTGGCTACATCCATTAAATTATTGAAGAAATGTCATACATTAGCAACTCAATCGCCACTTTCGTAGTCATTTCTCTCGAAGTATTTCGAATTTTTCTCTGTATTTTATGTTCATCCGCATAACGAAAATGTCTGCTTAGTGAAGTCAATAAATTTGAACCGCTATTGTAAGATGAAACAATGAAAAGACGTCTCCTACAGACAAGAGCTTTGCTTGTATGAAGTACGTATAAGTGAGTGATGATCGATGTAGATTAACACCTGATGATGCCAACCTAGTTGGTGAACCGTAGATCGAGGAGAATGTTACAGAATTGGCGGGCTGAAGCATTTCATAAACCATATGTATAAAGCAACCTGTGTACTAGTTGAACACTTTCACTGTTACTCTTGTCAAGTTTATCACACTATATTCCACTTCTTCATTCACTCAGTGATCTTCCTCATGTGTCCACATCATAGCAATCGTTAGACATCAAATTGCAATAATGCCATTCCTGAGGCACTCCCCTAAACCGCTAATGAGTTGAAAAATCATATGGAAACAGAGCGTTGCCCTCGCTTATCCGGGGGATGATTTCCCCTAAAGCGATAAATGAAAGGGCAAACACTGAACTTATTAAACGTTTATGACTTCAAAGGTGTCAGTCGTGTTAACGTTGCTGTAACGGAGTAGAAGATCGATAGTTGTGTAATACTGGATAATGGTCGTCTTGAAGAAAGTCGGAGCAGGCAGCTTACAGTTTATGTAGATGAACAGAAATAAAAAAGTGTAATGAACGTATCTAGAAGGGCTCAAAATGTTCATCTGTCCCAGTTTTTTTTTCTGAGAAGCTTCACAAATGCTAACTGTATAACAACTAGAGCAGATGCACCGTTTGTGGCCACTTTAAAAGTTTGGTATCGATTAAAGCTATACCATTAACTATATGACAATTTTTCACTTCAAAGAAAACTGTAAATGTTGATGATTTTGAAAGACGCGCATCATAGTATAGTATACGGGTTAAAAAGAGATAGATCAAATAAAATTCTAGTTGAATACGATTTCGCCAATAGTAGCCGCCTTTTCACCAGTTCTGGCCAGGAAGAGATCCGGTTGTGGCCACTGAATGTTCAAACACTGAACCATAGTTGGGTAGGTACCTATATAATAATCACTGAATACCTT
>WOGM01000715.1:0-11522 GCA_015342125.1 Leptinotarsa haldemani | reverse complement strand
ATGTTGAAATTGTAACGAAATTACCTATTTAGTACAGGTAGCGACATCTACCAGTAAATAGGTCAAACTTTTTCTGTCTTTTTCATTGTACATATGCAGAAATTATTATTTGAATATTAAAAGTTGAGTTAGTCTGTGAATAATCATCGTGTGTTTCATTAAAATATATACGCAGTTATTTCTTTGTTGATTATTTTTATTTCTCAACTTCTTCGACAGATGTTTTGACATGAGTTTTAACAGATTTTGATAGTCAAAATCATTGAATACGACAAGTTACTGATAAATAGAACATTCTTCTTAGTGAAAACTACTTTGATTCTACGCAGTTACTCATCGGGAAAAATCAAGAAGTTTGCCCTTTCTACACTTGTCTGATGTTCTTCATTATAATTTTAATATTTTTCAGATTGAGGAAGATGAAAATTCCCAAAAAAGATCAGTATTTACATAATGTATTTTCTTGAAGTAACAAAATAAATCTGATTTGTCTTGAGATATTTCAGAACAAAAACTATATCGTTTTTTTGATTATAAGTTAAGAAATGAAATTTCACTTGTTGATTTAATCAACACCATATCACAAAATGGAAGTCCATCATACAAAATTGGATTTCAAAGTAGACGCATGTATTGAGAAATGCTTTTTCTGTCATAAATAGATGGGATCTGGTAGGGAAAGTACAATTCCCACTTGAATCTCTCTGAGGACAATATGTATAAACACTGATGATTCCAGAAAAGTCTTACTGAACATACCTGTCAGACCGAAATGGCATTTCTTGGTAGTGAGGTGTTTTTGAGATTTATATAATATGTGGTTGTCTATTAGCAGTGAAAAGAATATATATACTGAGTCATTATTTGCGGTTGATATCCCTATTGTCCCTATTGAAAACTTCATTTCATCTTTGATGATGATATTATAATATCATTTCAGAACAGACATCTTTCGCACTTTTCAATCAACTTTTTGTTAGAAATATAATCCATTTAGTCAGTGTTCCCTGATTGCTATGAGTTTCATGTTATTCTATACTCACGTTGGTAATAATTTGAAGTAGAATGAAGCAATATTGCACCATGGCCCTTTCATCTGTTTACCCTCAATCTTGACGGTTGAGTTTGAAAAAAGAGTAAAACACATCAAGAATAATTAAAGTATTTCATATTGACCACATTTCCAGAGTTATTGTCAACTTACATTTGTAAATTGAATGTTCGGATAAGGACATTAAAACTCAGTCTACTCAGAAACATCACACACAATGTAAACGATATTGTTTACCTCATCACGTTCGACTGCCCGGCCTAACAGGTGTTGACCCCGCAGGTGGTGAGTGGGACGTTGGTGATGAACCAGTCGGCGCTGAAAATATCGATGGTGGGTGATGGTAGATGGACATGGAGGGCAGGTACACGGGCGGATAAAGTGCTGCTGCCGCCGTGGAATAGAGTCCTGGATAAGGTATATGGTGGTAAGTATATCTTGCTGCTTCCACGGCTGCTAAGGCTCGGAATTCCAGAAAAGCTGTGAATGTAGAATGTTTCTATGAATATTTGATGAAATATAATTTTTGACCGTAATCATTTTTTGTTACAGTAAAACAAAAATAGTGTAATGGAAATAGTTGGATGCGTCACATTAGTAGCACTGGAAAAATCTAAGAGGCAATCCACAAGTATCAACGGGGCTCCCAAATGCGGTCTGTTGAATAGCGAAGCTTTGATGTCGCCGCCGAACGAGATTCGTTATATTTTTCTCTGCAAGGCAACTGATTGACAACAGAGCATAGTACCACTTATAAGTTATAAGACATATGTTATAGAATCACAAATGTATTGTTTTTAAGCCCTGATTTCAATGATTTTCCTTACAGTGAACGTTTCAGAGAAAGGCCAAGGATAAATCTCGGTGTCGATCCCGAAGCCTGCTCAATGTCGAAGTCTGTCTCTAAAAGTGTGGATGTATTCCCTTCTTGACTTTTTGACAATATAACAAGATCGGACAAAATTGTGATACATCGTTTGATTTAATTATTTACTCAATCGGTTCAGCCACTCCTGAGTAATTAACATTTCAATATTCGTTTTAAGAATCTACAAACAAACGGTAATATCCGAATTTAAATAAATCTATAATGATTATAACTCCAGAAGTTTCATTTTATTCGGTGGTACTAAAACTGAATGATGTCAGTGAACTCAAAGAAAAAAAATCGAGAATGGTGAGTCAAAAGACTAAAGGCGATGAAAGAGGACATTCAAGGACATACTCGTAAATATAACAGTAATAAGGTGAGCAAATGCCTAGGAGAAAACCAACCAAATTTTCCAGAATGAAGAATGATGAAAGAAGTATATGGCTCTATTTTCAAGTGGACCAATTGCACAATATCTTCTAGGAACAAATAGGTTGAATATCATATGGATACTGAAGATATTCATCGTAATAAATTGGGAGAACGTTTCACTGCAAGAAGAATATACCGTACACTTTTTCCAGCTGAAATTAGCAAATCGAACACCATTCCTACAATTCAGTGAAAGTCAGAGAGAAAGCACCATGAAAATCTCAATTTGTTTCACAATGGTGAATAATGCATCTGAATAGAAAAAGACCAAGAGAGTTTGCCACACTTTGGAAAAATTCATTTCAAACATACCTCAGTAGATTAATGAGAACAAAAGCTGTGGTCGAATGGAACCTGAAGAGCCAACGTTTCGTCTGTTACTGAAGAAGACAACAGCAGTGATATATTAATTGCGAAGATGAAGATTATATCTCGAAGTCTCAGCAATGAATCAGTTGCTCAGCCAGTCATTTGGGAAGATGTTGATAGTCAATAAGTTTTTCTGAAGAATCGGTAACATACTCAATTTATATCTTTAAAGTATAGCCAGTGCACTTAATGTGTCACCGAGGATCAGATATCTATGTCTTTCAATGATTATATATTCAATATGAATGTGGACTCATTTTTAGTATCAAGCTGATCTATTCTGACAATTTTTTGTTGATATAAAGAAATGATTGCTTCGTCTTGCAATGTTATCGAAACGGTGATGATGAGGTGATAAGTCGAGTGCATTGTCCCGGATTATCGAAAAACACAACTGAAGAATGTGAGTTCCATATGAGTGATTTTTTATATCAATACTCTTTCATATGTCACATTATCTAGCGATCCTATGAATGGCATCTGATTTCGGAACAAATGTTTGTAATAATGGGAAAAATTTTTCACGTAATTCGATGTTCATATGGAAGTTGTTTCGAAAAGACTTACTTTTCGTAGTTTAATATTCATGCGCAAGTAGTTATTTCGAAAGGTTTTTTTTCATTTCGTTTCTAAAAGAAACATTTGTGTATGATCTACATATTTTCATGAATATTTTTTATTGAACTTATTTTCATTATTCCTCTCTTTGGAAGTTTTTCACAAAATTGGAGAGTTAGAGAGCCAAACAGTTTAATTTCCCAACAAATATCTAATGTTTATTGAATGCTAGAAAAAGTCTCCGACACTGAGTGAATATTTCATACATAAAGTACTGTAGATTTATTTATTTTCACATATTTGGCGAAGCAGAAGTAAACTGAATGCGATTCATAAGGCCATTTCATTAGCTTTTCCTGCTTTGGATAAAGATGAAGGTGATTCTCTCCTGGGATTGGAATTGTAGTTATTTTTACGACTGCCAATTCAAAAAGCATGCAACTATGCTGAGTCAAATCGTATAAAATTTATAGCTGCACTATAAGATTGCGAGTGGATCTAATAAAGGTCACGTGGAATGGAGAAACGAAATAAGGCTCTTATCTATAATGATTATATTGTTTCGATTTCACATCAATGCTTTCTAGACCGCTTTGTATTCCAAATAATATCTAACACTAAACTGAAGTTTCATGTGCACAAAAATTATGATATCTATTGTTGCCAAGTAAATGACTTGAACTTTTTTATATCATAAATATACTTATTTTCATTTGCCACCAATAATTTCCAAACAATAGTCATTTCAAGAAAGCTAAGTATATAAGAAAAATAATGTATTTAAATTACAGGCAAAATTAATCAATACGGCAATTCATTGACTAACTATCTGATTTACATTACGCTGTAACTTCTCGGAGTGACATTTTTGGTTTGCCTTTCAGCATTCATTTAGATAATATATTTATTAAATTTTTAGATTGTGAACGTGTAAAAAGCCGATATATATCAAAGAACATAAATTGCCTCTTAGTAATTCGAATTACAAAGATGTCGGTATTTTTTTCCTATTTATTGAATGATTGATAATAAATCCTCTTTATATATCCACTTAGGCATCCGCCTGCGCCCCCATTCCTCCGTTTTCGCAGAGGCCAACCTATGCACTTTTGTCTCCACTCTATTACAACACTGATCCTAATATTCCCAATATTTGAATCGGCAGTGAAAAGATAATATTGGTCCTAAAATCGAACCAAGTGAAACTACTAAACACGCATCCCGTATGTGTGGTGTGTTGTATCCAGTATCCATTATGATACATCGTTTTTATCTCGTAAATAAATGGTTATACAAGATAATTATTCGAATAGTTTGGCAGAATACTCAAATGTAGGTATGTAGTTGATATTGTTATATTTCTTATTACTTAATTAGTTCCCTCTGTAGCTAAGTTGATAAAGCGTAAGTACTGATGCAGTTTGTTTGAATATGGTCGACAATGTTTTTTGGTGAATTTTGAGATTCCAACTTCCAATGTCTTTTTTTCTGAAGGAGCAAGGGAAATATTCATAGACTCTGTGCCAGATTCCTACCGGCTGTAACCTCTCCCCCGTTGCTCAGCAATATGTACCGGAAACCGCTCTCGCGTTACTTCGATACGTATGCCCTGAGGAGTGTTTGTGCGAAACACTAAAAGTAAATTTAAGAACTATTAGACGTTTAGATACATTCAAAGAAAATATCACAGTTATCATCACGAACTTTTGGCAGCTATCACATTTGGTCATCGATTTGTGCTCCGACTGATCTCAAGTTTCCTTGAGCTTATTACTCAAGTTTCTCGTCACCTGCTCTCTTTCCTAAGTTTTGATGATTTCTCTTATCGTCATATAGGTTTTGTTCCAAGTCTCTTTGCCACGCAAGAGACTTTCCATCATATTTTCGGCATTGAATATGGTGTTTGTTTCATGTGCATACAGAAGTCTCGCTTTTTCCCATCTTATACAAACAGGGTGTGTTCTACGTCGTCGTGTGCATTGCAGTAAAGATAATCTGGAGATTCTGCTCTTCTACGGTTATATAGGTACCTACGGAAACAACCGTGCATCGACAGTGCCTGGGTGAGGTGATAGTCCACCTCTTCGTAGGTTCGATTCAACCAACTCTCTATCGCAGGTATTCATCGGTGTTGTCCATCTACCGTATTGACCGCTTTCCCATTTTCGTTGCCAATTATTCATCAAATTTTCTCTAACGATTCCCTTCGAAATGCCTGCATATTTCTCTTTTCTCTCAATGCCTTGAAGCTCTATTGATAGAATTCCAGCAATAACACATGCTGCTTCTGCAGATATAGTTTTATAGGCACTGCATATTCTAACTGTTAATTTCTTTTGTAGGCCGGTGAGTTTTTGAACTAAGTTTTTGTTTTGCGTTACAGTGTGCCTTGATGATGAACCGTATATAATCTGGGAGTGTACTACTTCAAACAAAATCTTTCTCTTAGAGGACCTATAGGACCCTCAACATTGAGCATCAGATTGGCCAGCGCAAAAATTGTTCTTTCTGCCTTGAGTATACTTTGGGTTAGGTGTTCGGCAAAGGTGAGCTTCGTGTCAAGCCATACCACATGATACAGCTTTGCTCAGTACTATCTCTGTGCCTTGCAGATCAAAAGTTATTGGTTCCAAACCTCCAATGTCTATCAAAAGATTCATTTTAATAAATTGAGAAAAAAGTTAAAAGGGAAAAAGGAATCAATAATTATCAGTAGAGAAAAGAGGAGACTGAAGACGCTAGTCTGTAAAGAAATCAAATTATAGGGATCTATGATAATCGATAAAATTTAAAAAGTATAATTTTATTATAAACTGTTTTATTGATGTTGTTAATCTGACGCAACTTGCAATACTTTTGTGGAATCAGCTCAACAAGATGAAAACAAATAGAGTACTTTATTCAAAAAACCGGTGACGACATTATCATTTGAAGGACATCCTGTAAGAAAGAGGAAGAAGAGGAAGGGTCAACTGTTTTTCGGATGTATTAGTGAAAAGACTGGAGAGCAAGGTAGATCACCTCGACCGTTGCCGTATCGCCTGAAGACCACGGCTAATGAACCCAGAAATATCGGACAATTCTAAGACAGATACAAGAAATGATATTTCACAGAAAATACTTTATATACATTATATCAAATTCTACAAAATGGGAAATGGGGCAATCCTCGCGAAAATGCAAATTATTTTTAAAAATCAGAAAACGACAGAAAATAATCAATCATTTAATGTAACAATTCAACATTTCAACCTGAGGAGTCAATTCGTCATTTTCAAAAACCGAGGTGAACGCATTCCCCATCATTACCATATACTCATTTTTTATTTTCTATTCCATTCTTACTAAAATAGTAAGACATTCACAGAATGGTTCACGACGCATTCATATCATGTGCCACTATCCTCAGCTATGATAGATTATTATTTTTTCCAAAGGTCAGGTCATTTTATCAAAAAGCAGATAAGCTACATAAAACTTTGCTTCTGGAAAGTCGCAATTGTTCTCGAGCACTACCGCGCGGAAATGCATGAAACAGTGTATGTAAACTATTCTGTGATTTATAGAAAAATTCATATTTCATAGTTTTTGATTGGCTGGAGTAAATGCACTTGTTCAATATTGACAAAAAATCAAAGAAGAATCAAAAACTCTCTTCTGTATGTACCCTGGCAGCATCACGGTTTGTTTAGGGGTACATTTCCATATATGTTTTCTTCTTTGTTCCTAAGACTAATTTGAGTTTTAGAAAGCATTGCGCAACTAGCAACTAGAATTTCATGCACGACATTACAATATCAGGTTCGGCCACATTCCACTACATCTTCGAGAAAACTGTTACCTTCTTTTTCGTAGTTTCGAATTCTACTCAGTTACAGTCACTCCATAATGCGAAATTGTTTTCAAACCTTCCTCAAAAAATAAATTTTATTTTTGTCATTGATCTGTTTTGGCATGTGACGTACTGACATCCAAATGCAAAGCAAAAATCGATAAAATGTTCGATTTGAAATCATATTGTCTCGACAATTATAATATTGTAGTATGAACAAGAGAGATGGCGCAAAGATCACCAACGATGTGGAGATCCATCTTATCATTTAAAAAATCAAACAGATCGCACACCACGACAGCAAAACTCGGCACGTGATAATTCAGGTATAATGAAAAAAGACAGTTGACAGTAGCACAGTTGATCGAGCCAACACAGGCAGTGGGAGCAATCCAGGTAAATAATAATAGCCAAGAAAGATGAGAAATAAAAATTTCTGTTTTTACCACTTTTATTTGTAGTTGAAGTTACTATAGTTTCGTCCCATAAGGGCATTTTCAAACTAATGCATTAAATTAAAAATTAATGATGATATTACCCTTTATATCTAGCTTACAGAGACAGGCTTGTCTGGCTATCTATGGTACCATTAGTATCACACCGTCAGTGGCCATGGATATCCTGCTAGAACTACCGCCTCACCACATTTTTCTTAAGAGAGAGGCTAGATGGACTGCATATAGACTTGTGTACATCACCAGTTGCACAAAGCATTCTAATGCAGAGTACACTAGACTGCTGGCTGATACTGGAAGTCACAGCATTCTGGGAATGACCCCTGACATTATGCCTCCAACTGTCAACTACGAAATGCCTCATATAGTACTTTTCTAGAGTAGAGAGGATTGGATCTTTCGGAAGGAGGAAATATTAAGAGCAGATAGTTGTTAGTTCACAGACGGATTAAAAACACATTCAGACTCTGGTGCAGGTGTTTTCAGTTGCATACCCAGGACAGAGATATATCAACCTACATAGGGACCTATGCGACTGTATTTCAAGTGGAAATCTATGCTATTGAATTTTGTGCGAAGATATTGGTAGAATCCAACCTCACACACAAGTCAATAAAAAATACTTGACAAATTGTCTCTGATCTGGATTCCTGGCGACACTGGGCTGAAAGGTTTTGAGGAGGCTGACTCCCTTGCAAAGAAGGGTGCTTCAAGTAACTTCATCGGATCAGAACCTGTCATTGTCATTGTTTCAGGTTTTGCAAAACAAACATTGAACACCTGGATGGCAAGAAGATTTAAAGACTTCTGGCAAAATATTCCATGATTGGCTCACTCCAAGGCGCTCATTCACCCTTCGAAGCCTGGAACCAAATAGTTGTTGAACTACAGTAGGAATGAACTACGATGTCTAACATACACTTTGTGCCTGCCCCCGGTGATGGTTGAATCAGGTTGTCAGAGTTTGGTAGAACCACACTCTTACCATCTGACCTGAAAGATCACTCATCATATAAACTAATCGGCTTCGTCAAGAAGCCGGGTTTATTTGGCGAGTTTGAATAGGCGTGAACCACAATAAACCCTTGCGGGTTGCGGTAGAGGTTCGAATAGGACCGCTCACTTTTTACTCCTGATATAATACCACTTTAGGTAATGGTACTTAACTTAATGAGTACCTACCTGCATTTTGTTTACCTTTACAATGTGAGTACCCTAATTTGAAAACCGGTTAGTAAACTAGTTCGATTTGATCATTTAGCAGGTTACACCCGCAATGCTAATGAATTTCTAAGAATTTCAAATAATTGAGTTTCCAACCCTTGCTTGCAAAATTTCCGTACTGTTTATATTCAGGATCTTGTGGTTGTATTCCAAGGTTCGGAACCTTTCGTGTTCAGCACACCGTTTTGAGAAATTTCGACCACATTGTCCTGGATAAACACTTTTACAATTCGGACACTCAAGATTATAAACTCCAAATTTCGCCATATTGCCCACTTCATCTTGAGAAGGCATTGAAAAGGCATGTGGTTTAAATGCCACTTCCACATTGTTTTTTCTGCTATATCCCGCAATTATCCCTGTTCTATTACTAAAATTTTGCACTATTCAAATTCATAAGCATAAGCATTGCAGGTGTAAGCTGCTAAATGTTCAAATTGATCTAGTTTACTCACCGTTTTTAAATTAGCGTATCCACATTCTCACAGGTGAATACGATGCAGGTACTCAATCAATCTTGATACCTACAATGGTGATATGTAAGGAATAATAGTATAATTCATTTTAGTTTGAATTTTCATTTTTTGTGATGATCTCCTACCACGTAGTAACAACGGCTTTATCCATCAATTTATGGTGATAACTACCCCTATGTATTTAAATACTGTCCTTAAAACATATTCCTGGGGGTATCTTGTTGTAAGAACTTCCTACACATTTTTTTTGTTCGATTTTATCAAACTCTCCCATGATCCATGAAAGGAGTTAATGACGGGTTGAAAAACCACTTCACATTTTTCAGCGTACAAAATTCCTTTATTTTATCTTGGTCAAATGATTCCAAACCTCTTTGGAGTTCTCTGTCACTTCCTTTAAAATTCCCTCTATTATCACTTTAAATCTCTTGCGGGAAACCTCGTCTACTACCATGAATGAAACCATCCGTGTGCTCAGGTCGTGTTCAATCTCTAAGTGAATTGCTCTTGTCACCATACAAGTGAATATCATTCCATATCGCTTCTCGCGACTTCTCTTGACCGAAACTAAAAGAGGTCCAAAATAATCAACTCCGGTTTTTAAAAAAGGTCTCGCTGTCCGTTCTATTCTACATGTTGGAAGCTGTCCCATAATTGGAGGTTTTGGCAAAAATTTCCTGTTCTTACACGTTTGGCAGTTTGCCCAGCAACCGCGAGTAGCTTGTTGCATTCGTAGTATCCAAAACTTTGGTCTCATGCTATTGAATACAGTGTACCGTCTATGGTGATTGAATTTCTCGTGGTAATAAAATATGAGCAGTTTCGTAAATTTTGTATTTCGGGTGTAAAATTATCGGTCTTTTCACATATTCATTTGAAAGTTTTGAATTATCTAATTTTCCACCCAATCTGATCAAGCCTACTTCATCAAGGAAACAAGCCAATGTATACATATATATTTCATTCCTTCAATTAATGTTTCCTTTTAACATCTGCTAAGTAGATTTGTCTCAGCTTGATTGATTTCTGATACTTCTAATTAACCTGAATTTTTTGCTCTTGTTATACAATTTTGTATGAATCTATATATCCAAGCGGTTGATCTCAATAATTTTTGCCACTTAGATAATTTATTTGGATCAGTCGTTACTACCTTTCCTTTTTCGTTCATATCTACATGAACCAGTACATTATTTTTTCCATGTCTACTTTCTGTCTATTATTATTTGTACTGAATTTTTCTTCAATAGGCCAAAATTCTGAAGTCATGTACAAACATTCTGGTCCCTTGGTGGTTCGACCAGACTCTTTATCTTTGTGCATTCTCCTTTTCGTACAAGCGTGTCTTCTTATGGCATTTTTTTTACTTTCCGGTTCTTTAATTCATCTTTTTTTTTCAAATCCACAAAACAAACGAATTTTTTCATATCATCGTTACTATGATGTTGATTTCCATGAACTACCCAACCTAACAATGTTTTCGTGAGAGCGGTTCCATGCCAAGGTCCCAAAATTATTTTCTTGCTCACTAACAATGGCCAATTGCCTTGATCAATCAAAATTTTAGGACGTACATCGATCATAAATTGTATTTTGTTGTCAATATAAGGATATTTCAAAGATATCTGATCAATATCGACAGTTTGTAATGGCAATGAAAGATTTTTGTGTTATGCCTCAAATAAAAATTCGAATTAAAATAACACGTTATTGACGATATTTTTAAAGTAACAATTCTTGAGTTATCCTGCTCTTCTGTCTGATTATTTATTTGTCCATAGGATACATAAAGACTTTTGAGGACCATTAAGATCCAAATCATCAGCGAGACCTTCATCATTTAAAGTTATGGTACTAGCATCGTCCAAACGAGCATATATATAATTTTCTTTGTTGCCATTTGAAATAGAGACTGGTAAAATTTTCAGCAACACTCGCTTATTTGATGAAATATGACAATTGGTTTCAATATCAGTGACTTGCGAAGTAGAATTTGTTTTCCTATTCTCATTTTTGATGTACTCTCTTGCATCCATCTACTGTATATATCTTTTTTCTTCCACAATTTTTCATACCATGATAAGGTGTCAGACAAAAACAAATTCTATTCTTTGTCGCAAATGACCATCTTTCATTAACGGAAAACGACTTGAAAACATGACATGAAAATAAACCGTGAAATTGATCTTTACAGCAAATGCATTTTTTGCTAACAAATTTTGTGACTAATGTAATATCTTTATTTCTGCAATTT
>WOGM01000714.1:0-11531 GCA_015342125.1 Leptinotarsa haldemani | reverse complement strand
GAAACAAAAACTTTGTTGTGTTGTGTTATCAGCATCTTGAATAAATTCATTGATATCATCTCATTAGAATTTTTCCTAGGTATCCGACGCTTTTGTTTCTGATGAGTAGAACCAATTTTGAAAAATTATTCCTTAGGTATATAAATATTTTCCTTGACATTCAATATATTTTCTAACATTGAACAGACACTTCATAACGTAGGAGGAAAACCTAACGTAGGAAACCTTTTTCACATGTTCCTTGTCGCATCATTCACGAAATATGTCAACATTCATCTTCTTGAAAATAACTAGATATTGAAGCAAGCCGTACACGGTCCGGCCGTACACGGACCACATATTTACAGTTGAGGCAACCACAACATTGTGGCAACGTTGACTGCACTTCGCGGTTGACCCAACCACATTTTTGTGGTCAACGTGCGGTCATATAAACCACACTTGCAGTTGAGGCAACTGACATAAAAATTTGAATGCTGTGGGATCAATATGTACGTGGTTGGGTACGACTGCGAATTTGTGGGTGTACGGCGGATGCCGCGATGACATTTCGGCGGAGATCAGCAGCAAGTTGACAGCAGACGCCAGTTTTGACTTTTGTAACGTCCGTGTACATGTATTACAGTATTTCTTGAGTTCGCTGGAACGCGACTGCAATTGTATGGTCGATCTGACCGTAAAATGTAGCTCGTGTACGGCCGCTCAAAAGAGTCAAACACGCGGCGTGCCAAAAAACCGTTTCTATAGTAACGACACAGAAAAACCACTGGATGCTGTGAAATTGTATTGGAAGTATCGATAACCTCAAGGATAAAATGTATGGAAAAAAAAAGTATTATTTATTCATTTTGGACTGAAAACATTGAATAATGATTTCAAGACAACAGTCGTTTGAAAGCAAAGACTTGTTTAATGAAAAAAATCATGTCAAGATGTATTGGAAGTATTCATTTTCAATAAATTTCAAACGATGTAAATTCACATTCACAGTTTAAAAAAAAATGTTGTTTGTATTTCGTGTATAAAATTCGTGTTTTCATGGCACATTCGAGAGAATTTGCACCATCAAGTGCCATTAACGAAATACTCATTTTACGTAGTTAACACCAAAATACCTAACCTAACTTAACCTAAACTAACCTAACATAACCTTACCTAATGTTACCTGACCAAACCTAATCTAACCTAACTTAACCTAACCTAACCTAATCTAGCCTGGCATAACCTAACCTAAACTTCGGGCGGTTAGAGATCCATTGCGGATGACTGCAAGATCTATACGATCATTGAGAGTATTATTCCACTCCACATCATTAGTGATCCACCTCCAAATAGGACCCTTGAGAATAGGCAGCAGAAAATAAAACGTTCATTCCTTCTTTTGTTTACTCTAAAGGTCCAATTATTATATTTATCATAAAACTCATTTTTGTACACCATCATTACAAAGTAGTCATCTTTTAATTGAAAGTATATCACCAGAGCTATCTGGGTAGAGTCTGTGGGGTCTTTTCGTCATGAATATTATCAATTTTCCTTTCCAAAAGAGTGTACTGATCAGCCTCTATCCACGAAGCTCCAACTCTTTCGCAGGGTGTACCCAAAATTTTTAAAAATTGTAAGAGCATTGTACCCATTTGAGCCTGCGCCGTTTGTATTACCGGCTTCAGATGAACATTAAAACACCCATATTCATACAGCAATTGTTTATACGACATTTCTGCGGCATCTTCAATAATGCCAGTTCAAATATTGGCACTTTCATCGAATAGGAATATATTGGTTATCAATCAATAGATTTTGAAATATTTGTTAAATTCAGTACAAAAATATCATAAATTGTTCTTTATTTTTCTGAAATTTTAGGTTGCCACAACTAGAGAGTGAAGAGGTGGGAGGTTGAGAATTATTTACTGAATAGGCAACTTTTAAATGGAAATTGACCTCTTCTATTTTTTTCCTGAAATATTTTTGTCAATAATTTCATAGACTTTTTCTGTCACTTTCAGATATTTTTCTGACAATGAGGCATCGATTACATCATACAAATATTCTAATCATCAATCACCAATTGGAAGAAAAAAAATCACTTTTCTTTTAGCTGTCTACTTTAAAAAAACTCAGACACACTAATATTCATGAGTTGAAGCAAGTTTAACGAAAACTACAAAACTGGAATGCACTTCAGAGATTTCTGATGTAGTGCGGATATAAAATGACACCTATACTGTAAACAATTGAACGGGACGAAGTTGAAAATAATCGTATATGAAATCATTATTTTTGGTACTCGCACTATAATTTTTTTTTTCAGAAAGAATAGGGGTGATTTTGATTTTCGGTAATCGAAACAGACATTCCCAAATAATTACCAGTTTTGTATTCATGTTGAAACAATTTTCAGAAATTTACCGGTATCCGGGTTATCTTTTTCACCAATCTGCAAAAAACAATGAATATCATTTGAAAAATAATGTATTCAAAACTCTTCAGTTCATTTCAGAAATTGTTCAAAATGCTAACCGTCTCACACTCGACAATGAATCAGTTATATCATCATTATTATAATCTGATTTATGAGCAATTTCGTAGCAAGCACTTACTGTTTCTGAAATAAATCGCAGCTATGTATCGTACCCAGATATAAAGAACATTTGGAGGTGATCAAGTGATCTGAAGGACCACATTCGCTTCCAGAAATCAAGAAAATAAATTTCTTTAAATGAAATTAAGAAATATTAATTTCTTCCAACTACCTACACAGTAGGCTCTGATAAATGTCGAGAAACAACTACTGCCCCGCTGAATATCGAATTATATCCGAATAATATCGGTTTTGGAAATAATCGAGTCACAGGTACTTTGCTGTCTGGGTTCAATCTTTCCTGTACTGCCGAGACGTAATATTTCCAAAACACGTTCTGCAGGTGCCTTACTTGAATAATTTCAGCATGGTTCTGCTACTGGATGAACGAAAAACTTCTGCGAGACTAACCTCTGTGAGATATCCTGCATGAATGTCTGTCGGATATAATTCAATGTTCAGCATGGTATCAGCCAGGGAAGTAGTAATTTTTCGACAGAAATCTACCAGAGCATACTGTGTAGATAGTTGGCAGCGAATATTATTTTGAAATTTTATTTCGAAACATATATTTCTTATACATTCGCTAACTGAAGAGTTGGATAATTGATAACGTGAATTTCACCTGTCATGAGAAGAAGTACCCCATCATGACAAGCTGATTTGGAAGTGGCTGAATGACAATAATCCGAACTGATGGATAAGCAAAAATGGTCCTTCAGAATGTCCCGTTAAGTCACCTGATATAGCGCCCTCAGATTTCTGATGAGGATCCGTGGTACTTGAAATATATGTTTCACATAGCAGTTCAGTTCCTAGCTCATGAACGAAATGAGGATTGCTACTAACTCCTCAACTACTTCCAGAAACATTCGATATTAAAAGAAGTAGTTTGTAAACGAATTCTATTGTCAGAAAGTAGTGAGAAACATGCATTACGATACACTGAAATGGGTTTCAAATACACTTATTCTTGATTTTTTTTGCAGATTCTCATAACGAATATAAAACTGCTCATCACTCAGAAACGGCAAACCGGATTTCGATATTTGAAACACTGTTGAAAAAAATCAGACACCAAACTATCTGTATCTGTAGAGTAGGGAGGGTGAAAGTAGGCCCAAAGCACTTAGGCCATATGTGAACCATTGTACATCCTCCCAAACAATTTTGCTCCTAGGTCATTGTCCATTCTGTTCTGTGGACAGGTCACTAGGAGACATCTCCTTTATATCGGCGGGTGTAGGCCAAGACTCGCCGACCACACACTCTCTTATTGACAATAACTCGCATAGGACATACCTGACAGTTTCATCTTCCTGATCACACATTCTTCACAGAGATGTGTCCACTAGCCCTATATTATGGAGATGTTTCCTCATTTGGTAGTGGCCAGTCAGAAATCCTACTGTTAGGCGTAGATTTTTTCCTGGTCATCGCCATATATTTCTTTGGCGCCAGCTTCCCAGGGACACCCAGGGTGATCCTGGCTTCCTTTGATTCCATCCCATATTTCCAGGCATTGAACATGGGTGTGACGTTTGGCTAGTTCCGCAATTGTCGAAGTCATCAGACCGTAGGTGTCACTGGGTCCTAAAATTCTTAGTCCAGCCGCTTCCTTAACAAAAGATTACCTTTACTCCTGTCGTGCGCTTTGACCCACCTCAGGATAATGTTATTATCCACCGAGGCTTAATATTGGTGGCACTCTAGTACTAGCCCTGAGGTAATACGTTGTCTGTACAAGGCTAACAGGGGTTGTCTACTATCAGTGCAGATTGGTATGGCTTTGCCACAAATTCCTTTCCTGGTTATTTCTTTTGTGACGATTGAGATACCAGCCAGTTCTGTTTGAACCACGCCGGTATGTTTTCCCATTCTTCACTTAACCCTTAGGCTTAGTTATCTGGAGTACACTCCGCCGTCTGTATATATGCGTATTGCACGTGTAACATCTGACTCTGTGTGTTATTTTATTTGTACTTTATAGGGTTTATTAAACACAATCCTGGTTTCAATTGCATCACTGGCTGTCTGCAGCAAAGATTGCGCAGTAAGCGCTTCTCGCCATAGGCTCAGTCTCAACTGAGCCATTCTCCCATTTCTCCGTTGCAGTTGTGGCATAAAAATGAACGTTTTTTTCCGCATTAACATGATATCTTCTTCAGCAAAAATTCTGGTGCTGATTCGGTAATTGTAGGTTCCAGTTTATCTCCACCCCATTTCTCGTAAAATTGAAAATAAATGTGATAATACAATGATAAGACTTTATCCCCTAATTTTCTTGGGTTTAAATCGAAAATTTCAAAATAAACGAGTTATTCAATAAACAGAAATCAACTCTTGATGGCGGATGACACAATGGGTCTGGTACGCCGGGAACTCAAATTAAGAGTGCCAGTGACCGAAAGAAAATTGCCAGTAAAAATGTTTGCGTTGCTGGCCCCTTTTATGAGCTAATTCGACTGGCGTATATAGTTTCTAACGAAAAACAAGTGAACTCGGAAAGTGAATAAGCGTACCCCACTAGTAATTTTTAATGTGGCGAAAAAAAATTATATTTTCCGAAAGTTTTTCACAAAGTAACAAAAATTAGGAACACAAACAGCTTTAGATGTCACAAATATATAAGCAACTTCTTGGAGTAGTAGTCCAAGCTCTGTGCTAGCGTGCTAGAGTTCAATATCGAGTCAAGTCACATATCACACAGTTTTTCTATTTTTTTCACTCAATTTTCAAACTACTTAAAATTGACTCAAATAATAGAAATGGGAAATAATCATTCAATGTTTTCTTAGGTTACTTCTTGTCATGGAATTTAATGGTATTACTCTGGAAACTGTTGTTTATCTTGAGTAACTAATGTTTAAGTTTTCTATCAATCTTTTAGATGGTACCTTGCTTAGCTATAATGAGGCTTGACCCGTAATGACAGTTCAATCCATCAATGCATTCATGGTTTAGTCTAGCACTACTGATGAGATTTATGGCAGGCCAAAGTAGCACTGCCTGATGTTGAATATGGAATGAGATCCATTTTCAATCAGAAAAAAAAATCAATGTTAGAGAAAAGTGTCGAGGTCGATATCAGCGAATTTTCTCAAGCAATAACGCTTATTTTTCATTACTGATTGAGATCATACCGGGAGGGAATATTGGGGGAACATGTTGTCCAACATGTCCAACATGTATTCAGCCAAGCTAGCGTAGCTGATACGCAAATATGGAAACCCATAATCAAGCGAAAAACTCTCGCCAAACGGTCATATACCGCGAAACCGATAAAGCGGAAAGATGAGATAAGTAAGTACTCGAATGGCCCATAAATAGTCATCTCTCGGAGGAATTAGTCCAGTCATCACCCGAAGACGATTGTGGATACTAACAATCGAAAAGTCGTGAAGTAACTTAGCTTGGAATATCTTAACTTTCAATTTTTTGTTCAATTGTGTTATTCTATTCTCTTTTAATTTTCCATTTTTTTTTATTAATTCTTCCAGGGATTTCAAGTCGTTTCATAATAATATCAGACAATGAAGTCCGAATTAATGAAATTCATATTCATTCTTATCCTGAAGATGCTAACGCGAAACGCGCGTTAAAAGGTGTTCTCGTGAATTTGAACAGCCCTGCATAATAAAAACTTGGTTATTGTTAAAGTGTTTACTGAAAATAAAACTAATCCAAAAATAATCACATATTAATTATTTTTCTTCCTAAAAACCAATGATGAGAAGAAGAGAAGCTGCACCAAAAACCCCTCATATCGAAGTTTGATAGAAGATACAATTTCTTCTGTTGTTTGTGAAGAAATACACGTTACCAAAATCTTTTTTTTTCTCATTTTTCTAATATCGCCTAAAGTTTGAACATTTCTTCTCTCTATAGAAAACAAGTCCGGTGGAAACTTTGAAAAATTTACTAGAGGTTAGTACAATTTTCTGAACAAATTTATATATAGATTAATTGTGGAATTGGTGGTTATTATTTCAGATACTAGTTGCAAACTGAGGTGAAATTTCTTCAGAGACCAAATTGTACGGAAACTGTGGTAAAATAATAAAATTGTAAAATGCTTAGAAAAGCATGATCTACACATTTCTGTAAAGCATTTACTTTGAAAATTATTGCTTCCCGACTTCGTTGGGAAGTTTCCCTCATTTTTTGTATAAAGATGGAGAAGTAGAAAGCCAAAACATTTCTTATCCTTTTCAATGCAATGTCACACTTAGCGACTTCCTCTTTTCAAATTGTGATGGTAATGGTTACCAAGAGGAGGTGAGAAGGTATGACAGTTGAGGTTATGATATAACGATGTCCCTGTTATATCAGGAATGTGTGTTGATATATTCGTACACTGTACGAGTATAAACCTTCATCAGTCGATAAATGGATGGATATAGCCGTTACTACGCGGTAGGAAATCATAATGAAGAAAAGATAAATTAAACTGTCTATATTTTTTACCACTTTTATTTGTGACTAACGCTACTGCAATTTCGCCCTATACGGACATTTTCAAACTTATACAATAAACTAACAATGATTCTTTACATTCGACATTATATACCACCCCTGTAGGTAGATAGAAATACAGGTACTTAACTTGATTGAGTACCTAAATTTACAGTTCACTATGCGGATGTGCCAATTTGCCAATTTAAAAACCGACGAATAGACTAAATCGATTTGATCATTCAACAGGTTGCACCCGCAATGTTTATGCTTGTGAATTTCCAACGATTCTACATAATTGAGTTTGCAACCCTTCCTGGCATAGTGCAGAATTTCTGTATCGTTTAGATTCGGAAACTTGTGGTTGCATCCCAAGGAATGGTTTGAAAACGTCGAAATATTTTTTTCTAGTCTGAAGGGCCTTTCATGTTCAGCATACCGTTTTTGGAAATTTCGGCCACATTGTCCCACATAAACGCTATTACACTCCGGATACTTAAGCTTAACTTCCAAATTTTTCCAACTTGTCGACCATTGAAAAGGAAATGAGATAACCTGCATGTGGTCTGAATGCCACTTTCACATTGTTTTTTCTGAAGAAACCAGCAATTATCTCTGTTGGTTTTCCAAAATATGTTAGCTTTACCCATTTCTTGATTTCTGGTTGTTTGACCTGTGGGTATATTAATCTGTAAGTGAATTTCCGGCTTTGTTTCCTGACTAACTTCTGGATAGTATGCAAACTCAATTATTTAGAATCGTTGGAAATTCACAAGCATAAACATTGCGGGTGCAACCTCTTAAATGATCAAATCGATTTAGTCTACTCGCCAGTTTTTAAATTGGCACATCCGCATTGTGAACTGTAAATTCAGGTACTCAATCAAGTTAAGTACTCAATCAAGTTAAGTACCTCTATTTCTATCTACCTACAGGGATGGTATATAATGTCGAATGTAATGAATCATTGTTAGTTTCAAAATGTCCGTATAGGACAAAACTGCAGTAACGTTAGTTACAAATAAAAGTGGTAAAAAGTTAATTTATCTTTTCTGCACTTAATCAGTCGATTTTCTCAGGTTAGACCAAGGATGGACAATTAGTTAAACAAAATAAATGTTTGAAAGTGATTGACAATATTTGCGATTGAGGTTCTGACTTCTCTCGACTGAAAATATTCGATGCAGAATGGTTCTACTGTTAGCACCCATAATATATTGATGATTGTATTGCTTTCTTTCCCAATCTACCTATTTTCTGGTTTAAGAGCACTGAAGCCGATTTTTCTGTAAAATCGAAATTTTCCACAACATTCAGGTTTCCATGCTGACCTGATCGAACGCATTATTGTACAGCTTATAATGATGTTGAAGAAATATTTTTAAAATTCAATGTAATGACAGCCGAAAAGTCCCTAATGAGGCGAGCTCTCAGAACTTTGCTACTGAAGCCCAAATGGACTATTGATAGAAAAACTACCGAGTCCAAGTCCATGTCTAGAAGACGAATAATAAATTAGGAAATTATTTGAAATGATACTTGAATTTATGTTATATTTAGCGGCACCTTGTAGGTACAGAAACTCTCCCTAGTTGACTGTGTATTCGAACAGATATATGAACAAAAAAAGTCAAAAAGAGGAAATTTGCCCTTAGAAAGAGATAGGCATGTATAATGAACGAATCTTCCGCTTATAATTGAGCATGCTCTATCTATAATAGGGGGTGAATCGATTGTTATAACCGTTTGATTAAGATGAGCAAGTAGGACACACTGAACAAGTGATGTAATTCTAACAAAATCTAAACGAAGTAGAAATCCTACCACTTCAGGCAGACAGTAAGTCATAGACAGGCCACCCAGTTAAGCGGCTGTCACGTGGTATCGCCACCGACGGATGGAAATTTCATTGGGAATTTAAATAAAAAAATATCGGTTAATTGAACTCAGGTCGTTGGCGTCGTAGGCTTTGTCCTTAGCCTCAACACCATCGTGAGATCTTGGAAGTAAATGTGGACTGATAATAGTGTAGGGGTCGGCGGTTCTCTTATCTGATACACCGGCGATTCCGTGTTAGGAATCACACGTTAAAAGGTAAGACCTCGTTAATCCTTAGCTCGCACAAGTTTCGACCTCTGAGGGTTGTCGTTCGTAGGGGTGCGGCAGCTGGTTAACGGAAAAACAGATTTTAAACAGATTTCATTTACTATTCTTCCAAGATCATTTCGAGCGATGAGCTGTATATGGTCGCAAGAGAGAATATACGGGGCGAGATCATCTAGTCGGACAATAGGAGGGGGCAAAGGAAATCGGATACAGGATGAGATCATGAATTTATAAGATGGCATTCTTTTCTGCATATTAATGTCATCATTTGTTGTATTCATAAACATTCGTGAATTCAACTGCGGCATCCAATTTATTTTATACGGATGATTATAATAAAGGATATTTACCAGTCCTGGAGGGAGATGAAACAATCCAAAGACGACAAAATGTGCAACAGTCCATCTCACATTAAAATATATGGGGATCACGAAGAGGGCTTATAGCTCATAGAGGAAGCATTCTCCGTCATCTGGATGTCGAAGAAATACGAAGTAACGCGGTTCACAAAAAGATAACTGGAACGAAAAATTCACTCGGATACAAATATCAGCACAAACTCTGACAGATCGGCTCATCGAAACTGTCAAGAATGAACAAAATATGCTTGCCCTTCAGATCTTGGTATTCTTTCGTAGTTCTGAATTGGACTAAGAAATATCTGCGCCAAATCGATTTGAAGTTTAGGAAAATGTTGCATTTTCGTAGGAGTTTGCATTCTAAATATTCCGTTTTAGGGTTACTCTTTCCCAGACAGCATGGAGACCGTGGACTTTGGAATACCCAAATATCCAACAACTGAGCTGTTTTCATCAGTTTTTCGATTATGGGATTTCTCTGAGCTTATTTATTGTGTATATTCCATTCAGAAGGTGAAAACACGTGAAACATGTACTGACTAAAAGTAACGAACTAGGACAAATGCTTCTATATTACTTCTTCAAAGTTACGACTGAAAACGAAGATGCCACCATTACGTAAATCCTTCATAAAACTAAAAATTATTTTGATTCGTTTGAGGAGTAAAGACTGAAGAAAGCATTTTTGTGTACCTCTACTCAAATAGTAAAAATTCATCAAATTCTAAACACTTTTGTGCAATTCTTATAACGTAAACTTCTTGGCCTATTAAAGATTATTTTATTCCCGATAATTAGGACGTTGAAAACCGAAAGAATAATAAATATATCATGCTCGATACCATTAAAGATTTACAATAGCATGCACAAGCTTTGGGAACGATATTTCAAGCTAGTAAGCCATTCAAGAGCAGAATTATAAAATGCCATCACTTAAGCTCTAAAAATGATACATCATGTTCTGCATATCAATAATGATAAAAAATAAAACACATGCGGTAAAAAACAGTGCGACAATTTTATTCAAAAACAATTTCATACAATATACTCAACACCAACAATTTTACACCATAATAATTTATATGTAGGCAACCCAGATAAAATACTTCCAAGATGGTGGCACTTCCGATTCTTTATATAACTTTATTATGTTCCAAATTTTCGTTTGTTATATTAAATTGAATGTCTGTCGTATCGTATAGTATAAGCAAAGTCAATTCGAATGACATAAAAACTAAAGACTTACCGAACGTCGGCAGTTTCTTTGTATGGTACGGCCGGCCTAGTATAATTTACAAGGTCTAATCATTTTTTACATGTGGGAGGTTTTATATGGTATCAACTAGTGAATTTATCAGACCCAGTAAATTACCCTTTTATTTAGCTGGATTGACTTCGTATAGACTATACAGAAATCTGCCTGGAATTTCGCATAAAATCTGAAAATTCTACATTGTATATGGCGTTACAATAGGTAAGTTTGCCACCTACTGTCGAAATGTCACCATCCTGAAAATATTTCAAGAGTTGGGTATACGTACAGTTTTTCATATAAAATCAATTGAGTTCCCAGTGGAACCTCAAGAAAAGCAACTCAAAAATATCCATCCAATCTAACTGCTCTACGTCACAGGAGATTATTATGAAAACTGAGAAAGTTCAATAAACTGTTTGAAAATGTCCTTACGGACGAAACTGCAGTAACGTTAGTTACAAATAAAATTAGTAATATAGTTTTAAAAAACTAAAAAACACGCTTATGGAGAACATCGAACTAAAAGGTTAAAAATATTTTTTAAAAAAGCTTAAAACAATAATGAACGAAAAATACTAAAATTATTGTGAAAGAAGCGACGTGCGTTTGATATATAAAAATGTGGCACAAAGCGTCCACGCTTTTTTGTTTTTCACTTTTTAGTCCGATTTATTGTCAAAAATACTTTTTTTTAAGTTCTAGTCACTAGTATTATAAATCTTTAACAGACGGCGCACGAAGACGGCGTAAAATTCCTCTCAAACAACATAAT
>WOGM01000713.1:0-11566 GCA_015342125.1 Leptinotarsa haldemani | reverse complement strand
TTAAATTTACATATAAACTCTGATAATTCTAAAACCAAAAACCTCAAATCTTGTTTACTTCTTGGAGCTCTTCTTGAAAGCCTTTAAAAAAGACTTCCATTGGAAACATTGAAAAAATTCTGATTTTCCACTTTCTTATTAATAATCAAAGACGTTAAAAAGTGAAACATTCAATTGGAGCAATGGAAACAAAATTTTTTCCAATATTTAAATTTATTCGTATTATTATTATTTAAAGTTACAAAAAAAATATTTTTTATAAATTTTAGCTCTATTTGTTTAAAAAATTGTTATAACAAATGTACTCTTAATAAGATATTTGAAATTTTTTTATGGAGATTTTTATCAGTGATGAATATTATGATTTTTAAAAACAAAATCGTTTCTTGAAAATACATTTTTAATGCTTAAAAACGCATTTGTTGATTAACATTTTTTTTGTTACTGAATATGAATATTAAGAAACGATTTTTTGAATCATAATTTCTATTTCTCTTTGATATTCTGAAAAACATTTTTTTTTCATTTATATTTTCTTTATTTTTTTAATGAACAATTTGATTTAAACAAATTAATTTTTACGATATTTTTTTTGTATACTACCAAGAAACAAAAACTACCATGTGTCACTTTTTGTGTAAAAAAAGAAAAATATTAAAGAGATTGTAAAAAAATAGAGAAAAAACCAAATCCCCTTTTTTATTACTAAATTGTTTATAACTTTTGCAATTTGGCGAGTTTCTCTTAAAATTTTTCAAAAAGTTGGTTATGAGGTCATTTCGAATCGAATGAGCCCTGGATAACAATTTTCGATGCCCTTGGACAGAAGTTCCAAAATAACGATCTTGTGACCCAGAATAATATCAGCTTTTTTACGATTTTCTCCAGGATTTTCATAACTTGCCTGCATACGAGGGTGACTTGAAAAGTTTCCAGTCTTCAATTTCAGATTTTTAAAAAACTAATCAATAAAGTTTATTGTATAGCGAAACACGTGTCACGGTTTTAGTAAAACCTTTATAGTGAAAATCATACAATAAACTTTATTGATTAGTTTTTTATATAATTTCAAAACCTCTTTACGAGAGACGAATCAAGGCAAAATTTGTGAATTCTGTTACCTTTTTATTAGACATGTATTCCTAATTCGGTTTTCAACAGATATTAAATATTTCTATAAGCGAAAGTATACAACAATTTATCTCAATGCTGAACGTAATTTCAAGTCCTATCGAGGGTGATTTGCAATGAAATGAAGAGAATCTTTCACATTAATGAGGATGAAGGTAGAACAAGATTTCAAACCAACATACTTCACTTCACTGTATGATTGCTATCTACAATTGGTTTTGGTTGGCTATCTTACTTCTGATGCTTTGAGATTATTTATAAATCAATTAGACTGAAAGAGGAGTGTCCTATTTGATCATACATTCAGTTTATGTAACACCAAGAAAAGTCTGGACAAAAAAGTGGATGACAACAAATATAATCTTCAATACAATTGAAATTCAAGAGACAAGAAGGAGAAGTAGATACCTGATCGACGATCAATCTGCGACTGCCTTAATCAATTAAGTGGGCAGAATGACTGTCTGGTTTGGAAAATACGTCATCTCATGGCTACTGGCTATCCATACAGGTAACCTGTAGCCATCCAGGATGAAATCATATATGGAATCATACCTAAAGCATTCCTTACGCCAGACATAATGCTGATATTCGAACTGATTGGTCAATATTGCAGTTCGGCGTCCCAAAGCCCTACCCTGATTGATGACCCCGGGAACTTATCCATCTGAGATCATCTTCAAGTTTGTTCGATGCATTTGATTCAGTTTTGCAAGTTTTCATCACCTCTAGGTTGGGTGAATCATCGGTTGAGTGTCATCTACTTGAGTGGTGTTTGTTTTGTCTCTTCTCCTAAAGCAGATTTTGCTTTTGCTGCTTGAAAATTCAGTGCAAGGCAAATAAACTTCGTTTTCGGTTATAAACTTCGTTTTCGGTTGCACCACCTAGCCTTCTAGGTTTGTTGACAGGATCGAGTGTAAAAAAACTGAGAAACTTTTACGCTCATTTCGACGTTACAGAAAATACAGTTGAAGTCATTTTAAGTCAACCTCAATCTCCTCTACAGACTACATGGTCCATGAAGGGTCCCACGAGTAGCTAGGTGAGGGAACTCCAATACAGCAGAGTTCCGCTTTATTATGTCAAGGGATGCTGCAATGAGAAGTCGCCTGGTATTTCGAAGATTCCGTTAGTGACACTGAGTTAGATCAGTGAGTGAGCCTTAGAACGAGATTGTCATTTTGGAGAAGTTAGTGAGCTCAGAGTCATACATTGTTTCAGCATAAATACACACACCTTAGGATGAGATCGTCATTCTGGAAAAGTTAGTGACACTGAGTGAGTTCAGAGTCATAAATTGTTTCGGCATGAATACACACACCTTAGGATGAGATCGTCATTTTGAAAAAGTATTTTCTCCTCGGAAGACACCACACTCATCAAAGATATGCTAACCATTTGGCTGCAGGGTGGGGCCAAAAGACGATAAAACCTAGCAGGAAGAAGGAACCAGTGATAAATTTACCTGACTTCAAATGTCTCTCATGAATAATTAGAAGAATACGATCTATGCACAACATTAAAATGTGCTTTATGGAAACAAATCGACCAAATGCAGGTGATTATACAGTGGGATTGTGAACCTTTTAAATGAGTAAAAATTGACAAAAATAATTCTGTAAATGTTCTCAATGAGGAATGCGATATCAAATAATGTTTTTCAAACATATATTTAATATTTTCACTCTCAGACAAATAGTTAAAAGTGAGTTGGATGGAAAACATAGTTGCTTGACTCAAGTTTATGGAAATTTAAAGTCCTCATATGAGACTAATTGGAAAAACTTATTATGTAACAACTTCGTCAGGGTGTTTGTCACATTCCTCCGAAACGATTATACCAGTTTTTATAAATTTTTTGTGTATATTTGGTATAATCAAATATTCATTCAAAACTAATCCGCCGCTAGTAATGAAGCAGTTATTTGTAAATATGAAAAAACGTTTGACAAGTCACATGGTATCTTGATATATTCTGCAACTAGCATAAAAATGAAATATGAACACATTCGATTCTGAAACTTCATTTTGAAAACTCAAAAAAATTCTTGAATAACGACAAAAATATATAATGAGAAATTGCGCTACCTGATGAAACTGGCTATGAAATGAATAAATGGATACATAACCAAAAGATGAAACTTTAACAGAAAACATAAATACACTAAGTGAAAAATAATTATTGATAAACTCCATACTAGGGTTACAGCCACGACTATGTCAAAGTCCAAGAGGAAAGTAAGGTAGAGAATGGTATTATACTTCACAACATTTCTGATCATGATATAGTTTATTGTAAGTTTAGAGTAGAAGAAAAGCAACAGAATCCCAAACTCTGTACATACAGGAGCTTCAAAGGTTTCAACTAAGATCTTTTTCAGGTAGTTCTGTTCAATATATATGACCTAAAAAGTATTGAAGAAAAAGTTACATATTTGATGAATTGTTTGAATAACTTACTTGATAAACACATGCCAATAATTACTTCCAAAGTAACAACCGAAAATTCCATGGCTGACGGATGTGATAAAATTACAAAGGCACTTGGATTTCTATAGTGAAATGCGTAATCTAAACAACCAGGCTATCAAAAGAGAAATAACAGCTTATTTCGCCCATGAATTTGATAATACTTCAGCAAAGGACATGTCGAAAACACTGAAGGCTAACAAATTCATACCTGAAAAGAAACATGATATACTGGAAATTTTGAAAAACCCTCAGGAATTGAATAGGTATATTGTAGAATCAGTTTCACAAAATAAACCACTACAAGAATTATTGAATTTTCATAAAGATAAGAAACGGGTTGATACTGAATTCAATTTTGACGGAATTAACGATCTGTTTGTTCACGAAACTATTTTTGAAATAAAAACAAATGCTATGTTGCCCTCATATCATACCTTAATATCACCCATATCATACATTTCTGTTTAATCGAGAATGTCTGCCCAACTGTCTGAAAGAGAGCCATTGTGAAGGTTCTGCCTAAAACACAAAATCCAATGGAATTGAAAGATTTGAGGGGTATCAGTGGCCTGCCTGTTTTGTCAAAGATCCTGGTGAGAGCCATGGAGTTTCAAATTGAAAACCATATTTTGAACTTTTTTGAGTTGCCTTATGTTGAATCAGGATATCTGAAAGGGCATAGCTATTCAACCGCCCTTCTATATATTGCGGATGATATAATGAAAGCAATAGATGACAACAAATGTACGGTGTTATTCCTACTAGATTTCAGTCGGTCGTTTGATACTATTAAACACAATCTTTTATTGAGCATTTTGGATTATAATGTTTTTTCTGCCAACGCTCTTTCATTATTGACGGACTATTTGCAAAATTGGCAGCAACTGGTTAGTATAGAGAAAAACAACTCAGATATCTTATATCTCAAATCAGGGGTACCTCACGGATCCATACTCGGCCCTTTTTTGTTCTCCATATATACATCCAACTTACTATAGGCTTTTCACACTTGTCAGGTGTATTTACATGCTGATGATACTCAAGTATACCGGTAAAAATGGCAGACAATGCTTGTGATGGTATTAATGCAGATTTCACCGTTCCATAGTGGATAACTCTGCGAATATATGCATTCGAAATGAACCACTAGATATTGTTGGTGAAGCAAAAAATTTTACTGTTTTGAGATTTGAAAAATTTATAAATAAACTCTTACGACGTGCCTATTTTGCACTGAATATCATTTATCGTAACCGACATATTCTGCTTTATTATGTGAAAAAGTCTTTAGTGCTTTCAGTTTTCAATTAAGCGGACGTTCTTCATGGCCTATGTTGAACCAATCAATACAAAAATGAGATTAAAAAAGTTCAAAACTCGTGCCTCAATTTAATTTTTGGTATTGGTAGGCGACTTCAACAAATTGGATGGCTGAACATGGAGAAAAGTAGGTTACTGTCTATTTTTGTCTATTTATTCCATAAAATATTTGTAACAAAAAAACCTTCATATTTTCATAGAAAAATCACATATCGTACGGACATGTATAACCTGAATATTCGATAGAAATAAATGACTGCAATGCCAAAATTCAATACAGAAGGCGGTCTTTCAGATACCAAATTTCTCGAAATGCAAAACTAAATATAAAGACTATTTGTTAGACTGAAATCAAATCAAATTATTGATATCATAGGTGAAGTAAACTTTTTATGCAAAGTGTTTATTCGTATTTATATTATAATATCATTATATGTATATGGAAATCATGTTTTATTTTTGTTTTTCTTTTAATTTGTTTTTTTTGAGGGTTAAGTGGAAGAACATTTTCCGTGATGCACTTCATTACGGACGATGAACTTTGCCCTTTATTTCAATTGTCAGTTGAATATGTAAGTTATGTTGTGTTTTTTGTTGTGGTTATGAAATAATAAAGGCGATATTATTATTATTTTTTCCCCGATACATTCGGGAGGGCGCGCCAGCATTATCAACCAAAGACCACTCCCCATACGCAGTGAGTAGAGAATGACAACGTTCTGCATCTGTCCGGCTAAAATTTCTGCCTTACTGCGGCAAGCCGGTATGATTTTAAGATTTGATAGTAGAGAGGGCATCATTCCACCAAGGACTCCAATAATCAGAACAACCTTCTTGACAGAGTGGTCTGGATAGAGTCCGAGGAGTTCGAAGAGAAAATCTCGATATTTTATCCGTTTTTCCTCCTCTTTTCGGTCGATATTCGTCTCGCTAGGAGCTGAAAACTCCACGACAAATATCGTTATGCTCTGGTGGTCGAGAAGGGCATCAGGATTATTAGCTTGTATGAGCCTGAGGGTGGGGAACGAATAATTCTAATAAATTCGGCACTTCTCGTGCCCTACAACGGATTCAATATCCTCCGGAGCGTAGGGCAATACCGGTGTCTCGTCAATACCGTAAGAGTGTCGTAGATGGTCACTTAAATGAAATGAATAAAAACACTTTTGTCTAAATACCACTGATAGATTTTATTTAAACGACCGATTTCGGGTTTGACCCCATTATCAAGTATAAAACTGAAATATGAATTTTGAAATATCGGTTTCATTAGAATTTTCAGGTATTTTGCAAGGACAGATATTTGAGAGACAGGTAGTTTGGCGAACCACGATGTCAACTTAAAATTCCATCCTGAAAATTGTAGGAGTTGTTATACTCATAAATTCAAGAGAGGAGACCTACATAAATTGAGTTGCCCGTTTAGGGATATATGTTTCTGGTTTTTAATTGATTTGTTAGTTTCCATGGTTTCCAACCAATTTATTCTCCCTTCATTACATATGTGTAGGATTTTGAGGGTATCTTCATTATCACAAGATAAATGAAGATAACCTCAAAATGGTAATATAGCACTCTTAGGGCCGCCTTATGTCGATGGATTCAGGCCGAGACCGCATATGCTAGACATGCTGATAGCAAGTGCATAAGGGTCTCGGGCGCCTCGCGGCAGGCCCTGCACCTTGTGTCAGGAACCTTTATACCTATCACACGACTGTGGTAGACGAGGTGTTGAAAGCACCATCCTGGCAAGCCATGATGAACTCCTCAGTTTCCGACTTATATTTTCGAATTGTTGTATTCGTGGCATGATCTGTTATGTACGGATGTCTGCAATATGCTTTGCAATGTCCAGTATTGGTGGTTTCTTTGTGATTCAATACTGCATGGAGATTATAATGAGTGGTCTTATTATTTGTTGTATTACTCAAGTGCAAACCTTCCAGTGGAAATGTGATGGTAACCTTTACTTCATCTTCAAATTTTCTTGTAAGAGAAAGTCTCTTCAAATGTTATTACTGAAATTCATGGAAGCTTATGTTTTTGCATTTTGAACATCCGCGTCTCCGCCCAGAGTTTCTTTTTTTGTAAAGGAATCCAATCATTGTGACAGTCTCATTCTATCAGTATTTTGTGGCATGGCTCAAAATAAATTCCAGAATGGATCGAGATTATCGATGAGTGTCCATTGAGTGTACACAGTAGATTTCAACTGTCCGACGAACAATATATTGACCAAATATATTGTGTATTTTTCTTGTCACTCAATTTTCCGTTCATTTCTCGAAATTTGTTCAAGCTTCTCAATGATTCCATTTACGTTCTAGTGTAAACCTACCAAAACATATTTTAGTAACTCTTGGGAGTATTGCTTCACATGTCTCATGAAACAAGGGGTGAATTTCTGGATTTGATTCTTTGAAGAAATTATGTTCACCACATTGTCTACCGATCACAGTTCCTTGATTTACTTCTGCTGGTATTTAGATTGAAGATTCCTTCATACTAGAAATATCAATATTGATGTCTATTAGAAGCATCATTTTTTAAATACTCCAGCAACCATCTCATGTTCGATGTCCTTGGATTACACTGGATAACATACTATCTACTTTTAATTACAAAAATTGTGAAAAATTCAAACACGGGAAAATCCTAAATATAAAAAAAATATCAAGTTTTGATATCTATCAAAACTCGGTTATATAATCTTCAATGTATCTGGTTATTCATGACTAATGAGTGTAAAGTAATTTGGTTTTGAAAAGTGAAGTGTGAATTGAATTGAAAAACCTGTGTGATAAAGCTGTTCATGTTACTTTTCAGTTCAAGAAAGAAAGAAAATATCCGTTGAACTCTAGAAACACTTCATTCTGAGATTTTTACCGCTATACAATAGCTTCATTCCATCAACATGCATAAAAAGTGTACATTAAAATAATTTTTATCACGTATCGGGAGTATTTACTCCGTCATTTTGAAATCGTTCATTTAGGGTGTTTCAAGAGCCGATATTGTCTTATTTTTATGTATGTTCAGATATAATTCCTGATATAAAAAACACTTCTATTGCAAATGTTTTCATGTTTATCCATGAACTTGCCTGAACTTGAACGGAAGTAATTTTATGTAGAGAGAATTTTTTATTGACTTTCTTTGATGATTTTATCTCTCACAATCTAAAAAATATTGAAGTGGCAAACTTTATATACGTGTAGAAAGGGCACGATGAATTACTGCGTAAATTCAAATAATTTTTCAAATAGAAAAATGTTCAATTCACCACTAACTTTTCATATTTAATAATTTTGCTTATCAGAAAAACAACTCTGTTTTTTGTAACACTGCCTGAAAATTGCCTGAACTATTTTGATATTCATTTCAATAGAATGACCCTATCTCTAATACAAAAATGTTAATAATGAAGATCATTTTGTGAAAGTACAATTAATTTGTAACGATTTCGAAATTACTAACTGGGAAATAATTTATCCTCGAACTGTCGCCAGTGGTGAACTGTGCTCCCATGCCAGATGATAGCGACGTATCCTATAACATTCTGTGCAATTTTGCCAGTTACATTACAATTTTAGAAACCGAAAACCGCTCATAAATTGAATTGAATAATAACCCTGTATGACAGAGTGATTTCCATTCGCGTCTGAATATCACCCAGAATATTAATCGGGAAACCGAAAATGAGAACGGGTAATTCACATTCCATTTCGTTCGTGATTTATTAGCTGAAATAATTTGAGTAATTGGTAGAAAAACGCATAGCTTTCACCAAGATATTGCATAATTAATATCAGTAGACCTGTACTCGATTTTACTATAATTAATGGCATCCGCAGAGAATAAACTTTCCGTAGTATTGTAATTGATCAGGAAATTATTAATAAAGAAAGTACAAGGAAAATATTGTTTGAATAGAAGTCATTTGATATGAAAACATATAAAATTATGCTGACTTTGTGAATATCCAAAATTTGAATATGAGAACATAAAACATAAGTTTTGATATCAATCAAAACTTTTGGTTATCATGATCTTTTCAGAGATCACTGAGGATACACTATAAATATAGTGGAAAATAGACAAAAGTGTGTTTTTGTAGTGTATCCTCAGTGAACATGAATTTCCACAAGATGAACAAGTCGTCAATCGAAGAAGTGAAAACTTTTCAGAGATGTTACATCTGGATATTCTCATTTACTTTGGGAGTTGATACATCTCGAATTTATAACCACATATACAACTGGAAAAATATCCGTATCGATTTTGGGCACATATGAATACGTCCTGATTATTGTGAATTATTCAAAAATGTTGAAGAAAATTGAAGAAAAATTTAATCAGTATAAAAGCAACCTTTGGTGAATATTGACCTTAAAGTATGTGAAAAAACATTTTTATTTCAGTGCCGATAGCTGCAGTGACCATATCGCTTCCTTGCTACAAAAGTGACATAGAACTAAATAATGAAAACTAAAAAATGTCGATTTTTTAGTTTTCATGTAAAAAATTGTAGTTTTTGAAAATTGTTTCAACTGGTGAATCGATATTTGTTTATTACAATTACGTTCGGAAGAGAGCGTTCTATGATAAGAAAAGTCTTAGGGCAAGCGCACACTACAGACTTTTTTATCGGCCGATAGTTTAGTTGGATGCTTATTAGTACAGAATCGTAATGTGAGTCCGCACATCTAAGCGATACCAGTAGGCCAACTGGTATCGCTTAGACACAGATAGCATACAGGTAAACCCTCCTATATACAGGTATACCGACCTAAATTACTTTCACAATCTTGCCTTATCTATTATTTTACAATATATCTTTATATAAAACAATTTTCAGCTATATATGTATAAATTACTTTCACAATATTGCCTATCTTAATTTATTTTTATTTTCACAATGTGTCCTTATGTAGTAATCAGTACACCCAACATTATTATTGTAACAAGCTATATAGTATGCTCTTTGGTATAGGTCCATCATCGTTATTCATAATATTATTGTGTTTACTTATTTCTATACTCTCATAGGCATCTAGATGCCTGTTGTTGTTAACTTGTCTAACTAATCTTAATGAACTGAAGTCTATGGAATGATTTTGTTGAAAAATATGATGAGCGGCTGCTGACTTTTCAGGTTTTCCATATTTTAAGTGTGTTAAGTGTTCCTTATATCTAATTGTAATAGATCCATTTGTCTATTCATAATATTTCGCATCGCAGTCCTTACATTTAATTTCGTAAATTCCAGACTTTTCCGAATTCTCGACTTACTCTTTTGGACTTCCTAAAAGGCTCTGTAGATTATGACTTGTTCAAGGGACTAGGTATGAAGGCGGTTTTATGTCTTCTGTGTCTTCATGAAACAAGCCGCAGCAAATGAACAGATAAAGGTGGCGTTCAACGCACCTTCTTCTTCTTCTCCTCATTCTCACATCTATCGGACTATAGGAGATTAAGTCTTAACTTATGACTTATGCCCCCCAAGCTCTGATCTTAATGATCTATCTGTTTTGACATCCGACATTCAATTTTTATGGAAGAGCACACTTTTCTGAAATACAAGAGTAAAAGTGGAATATAAATAATAGTAGTTCTCGTCCAATATATGAGACTACAAATGAAGCTTTTACCAATACTTAACTAATGAATTAAGTCAAGTAAACAAATTATATTCAATGCGTTAGTTGAATTAAGACTCATTATATTCGTGCATTCTTATTATCGACTATTGACATTGAATTCAATACACATTTGTTAGTTTAGCATTTAACACAATAATTGAAAAATATCCTACATAAACTTGCAAATTTTTCAAATAACACATAAATGTTTGCTCATTTACTTTAATTGATAAAACCATAATCATATTCGGGGGAGTACTTGAAATAGTGGCCAATTTTAGCGAACTGAAGATTAGTATAAATTACATTTAGTTCTCTATATCTCCCATCCATTATAAAGTTTCCTTTTCTTATCTATAACTTTCAGAAAGTCGAGCGTTAGACTTCAGACCAATCTGTATTCGAGAGTAGTGCAGAACATCCTGGAACATTTGGGAACAGTCTGGAACGTCTGAAATATCCCATGTCACTGTTGACCGATTAACATGGTTCCTTCACCCCCTACACAAAAAAAGGAAAATAATCTTGACTCAAAGTAAACGATTCACTTTTGAAATGTTTCGAAAGAGCGTTAGAAACGTTTATGAATAGGTACAGAGAAGAATGTTTGACCTTTGTCTGCTGACCAGATACACTTATGGAAAAACACCATTGACTAGCAGGGTACAAAAACTTGCTCGTTTGAGAATAACGCCAGCAATGAAAACCACACCAATAGCTGCATTGGAGACGCTACTGAATAACTGAATCTTGTAACGAGGGAGAGGCAAGAGTGGGTCATTTCAGACAGAGAAATCAACAGAGTTACAAGGGCTCTACCCGTAATCAAAAGTGTTTCTCAAGGATCCATTTTCGGCCCCTTCAGTTTGTATATTTGTGACTTCCATCAGTCGCTAGAAACAATTCAACTTTACTTATCTTTTTATTAGTCAGTGGGCTATGCTTGAAGACTGGCAGTAAACAAATCTAAAGCAAATGAACTTCAAACGTTCAAGCCAGTC
>WOGM01000712.1:0-11532 GCA_015342125.1 Leptinotarsa haldemani | reverse complement strand
AACGTAAATTGTACCTTAAAAACAATTTGATTTATTTTAAAAAGAGTTGAACTCAATAAAAATACCTTTAAATCTTCAAATTATCTCGAAAACTAATATTTACAAAAGTTTTTCTTTTAATAGATTTGTAAAGGTATTCGAAAGACCTTTAAAACAAGGTGCCACTCGACCTACTTTCCCTATCTAAATAAGGGTCGTCGGATGCTCCCCTCCGAGGAGGTGCGTACTACAAAAAATCTGATTATTCTTTGTGTCCGAGCTTTTTTTAAAAATCCTACTTTTTATATTCAAAAATGGCTCTGTTAAGTTTTCGTTGTTACACACTGTATACAATGTTCTACTGTAAGAAAATAATCAAATATATATTATGAAAAATGAGAAATAAAACTTTCTTCACCACTTTTATTCGTAACTAATGTTGTTACTGCAGTTACATCCTACGAAGACATTTTCAAACAATTGTTTGAAAATAATAAAGTATTGAGTTTATTGTAATTGTTTGAAAATGTCTTTATAGGACGAGACTGCAGTAACAACATTAGTTACGAATAAAAGTGGTAAAAAAATATAGAAAGTTTTATTTCTCATTTTTCATGATGATCTATCTCCTACCACGTAGTAACAGCTACATCCATCAAATTATACAATTTTTTTTTTAGATGCCTGTAATCGAGATAATAATACACTTTGTTATTTGTATTTCTGAATGTAGTTTTTTCTTGTGAGATGTCCATTGAAAAGCAAAATTGATGACATTTCTGTCTGAAGGAAAAGATCCAAAAAATTGGTATTATGCTAAATAAATTTGTATCACTGTATACATATACATACCAAATTTGAAAAAAAAATTAATTTGCAAATAAATGATATGCTTGCCAATTTTGGTACTATTGGTGTCGTGAGGGCATTAAGTGAAAAAAATATATTGAAATGAAAATTATGATATGATTATGGTTGAAACAGTTACATAGCTGTCTAAAAGATTCTCAAAATTATATCGAAAAATGTTCTCATTATTTTTCCTGTATCTATAGACCATATTCACTACGAGTATATACTGAGGAAAGACTATCCTTTTTCAATTCATTTGTGCAGATGTGAAATATTTGTGTTATATCTAATTGTATTTAGATTTCAGAAATAATACCTACAACCCATCAGCACAATTAGAACCTCAATATATTAAATTTCCAATGTGTATCTTTATGAATTTAACTGTTTAAAATATCTATTCTCATTGCCAATGTTCAGAGAATATAACAAAAAAAAAACTATTTAAGAATAACATATAATTTATTATTCTTCCAAAAAATCCATCTTCTGCCTATGTGAACTTTCCCTAACATTTTTTTCTTCAGACTTGTTACAATTCTTTCTGTGGCAAATATTTTGAAATAGGGAATGAGCCAAGAAAAAATTTCACCCACTATGTGACAAAAAAATTTTAGTAGCAGGATAGCCAATCTCCAGCCATTGAGTAAACTAGGTAATTATTTTTTAGATTTGAGAATTATTCATAAAAATTTGAAGTGAATTTGAAGTGTATTTGAAGATTTCAATATCCCTCTAATAATCAATGTATTTATGTAATAAATAAATGAAATAATTCACATAAAATTTCATTAATTATCTTTATTCTACAACAACAATCATTAATAAAAAAACACTGATAGTTTATAATTCATTTATCAAAAATTATGGATGTTAATTTTTTATGGTTTAGATGACAAAATTCTTTACATATTATTTAATCTTATTTTCCAATATTTGAACTAAAATATATTTTTTAATGTATAATTCTTAGGTTAATTTTTCATTTCACCAAAGGCTTAGTTTTTAAAACACTAACTACATTTTAATTTCGTCATAGGCAGTAAAACTTCCTGTATATAATTACAAGGGGGCTGTAAGGTATTTAACCGTACTCTCATTCATTCAACATTTGTTTAAAATATGGTACATTACTGTTTTTTCATATTCTCACCACATCGGTCAAGTCACTGACGATAACAGAATCGGGAACAGAGAAAAGATCCCCAGCTCTAGAGAGATCTCTATTTTTCAGTACTTGCATGAATAACTCATGCATTTTTCTGTTTATTTTCTGGTCTGCGACGTTGAAACTCATGTATTTTGTTATCTGACAATCCACAAAATCAAAACAAGCCAAGTTTTATCTAATCTTCCCAGACAAAACATCAAAACAAACGAGATCCATCATTCTTCACTAACGCAACACACGTAACTTTCACGCTAAAGAAAAACTGTGATAACGGTCATAGAGAAACATTTTGTTAGTACAAAACTGTAAAAGTAAAAATGCAACATATTTCAACTGTGGTCAACGACTCGTACTCAAAACCTCGGAATAAGCTTAGCAAGTATGTTCGTTCATACAGGTGGTTAATACCTGAGCATGCGCGAGACACCTGACTGAGTTCCTATATTTATATTTTATTGAAACTACTGGGCGTGCCACGTAGAATTGTGTTTTTTAATGGGAATCACTGCAGTATTTCGAGATTATTGCGTTAAGGATTATATTTCTAATTGAATCTACGATCTTTTATAGTCGATTGGATAATGCTTATGAAAATAGACTGTTTTTAAAAAAAACATATTATTGTGATTTCAACGTACTCAACAGTAAATTTGTGTTAGGTGTAGGCAGTTAATACTGATAGACAACTTGAGAAGGTAACGTAGGTTTGTGAATGGATATCATTTGAATTTCACTCAATGTTCCAGAACAGGATCAAAGCCAAGAATTGGTCTATATTATCTACACTGAGAAAAATACACTTTCTAATAAATTGAAGAGGGATAATTTTTACGAAAGAATTTTTTCGAAAAAAAGTGTTTTGCCTCCCTACTTCTCTGTTTTCATGAAAAATGTGGAAAATTCCTAAAAAGGCAAGAAAGCAACACCACCTTGAAATGTAGAAATGAGAATGAAACAATCAATTCAACCCATGCGTCTACGCGATCTGCGATAAAGAAAGAAACACTCAAGGCGAGTTCATATTAGAACGATTGCGATAATATTTTTGCGGTTCCGCAAATTTGCCCCAATTGTCAAAATACTCTGTTCATGTTAAAGCTGGCAATATCTAGGGATTTTACTGTTGAATTTTAAATTTTACATTACATACGACTCATACGAATTACGACTTTTAAGACCAGACCCCATCATATCAGAAAATAGGACTAACAATTTTCTCAAGTTTTGTTTAAAAGGAGCGTGTCTCCAAACCACTTATCTTAAGTGCAGGAGCGAAGGGTTCTTTTGCAAAATGAGTCTTCTTTAATGAAGGGCCAACCAAATTCAATAATTTGTTGAATAATGAGAGAGTCAGCCTGAAATAGTTGAAATATTTCTCTGGATCAGGATCACTATTTCTCATTTCAGCAACAAGGTTGTGAAATTCTTCTGTATTTGAAAATATAAAGACAGGGGTATCTCAATGAAGCTTTATATATACGGTAAAGTTGATATAATTTGAACAATCTGACACATTACACATTCGTTCATTTCGGATTCAATTTCGATTTATGGGTTTTAAAAACGAGAGTCAAATAAAATAGCAATATAACCTCATTGCATGTTGACGAATAAAATTTTGCGGAAATCGCAAAAAAGTTCAACTATTTTACGATAAACAGGACGACATTTTAAATCGCACTTTTTTTGCGATGTTCGTTCCAACATGAACTAGCCTTAACACGTAAATGCTATGCGCAAATTGCCGGTTTGTTAATCCTTATGGCGCTTTCAGAGCGGTGCCTATGCGAAAGTAGCGATTCACGTTGGCTTTGAATCGCTGGAGATCAAATTCATTTGGAAAAAAGTTCTCAGGAGGTTTATTTCATGCTAACGCAGTTATCCAAATAAAAGAGTTCTTGAACAGTGAAGTTCGAGGTGTACTGAGATGAACCTCAAAACGATGAGCAGCCACAGTCCGTCGCGTATTTCTGATTTGTACCGCTTTTGGTGGAAATTATTGTGCCACGTCACTTGAACACTTCCCGTAAAAGTATCTATGAAAAAGAGACGACTCCCCAACCTTTCTTCGATGTTCTAAACTATCAAGGTTGCAAGTGATGTTCGCGTCTCCAATCAGGTGGATGACTTTTTTCTGGATGGAATCCAGCAGCTTCAAGGTATGCTTAGGGGCGGAGAACAATAGTCCAAATACTGTCTGATCTGAGCTTTATAAAGCATCAAAAGTTGCTGAGATATTTGTACAGTTTTCTGGTTCGGAATAGTGTTTCAAGTTTTTGAGAAGCTTGGGAGTGACGAGACAAGTGTGCTGTCGTCAGCAAAGCAATATATTGTATTCTTCGTTTTTTTCAAATAGTCGTTGATATACAATAAAAAGAGGGTTGGAGACTATATGGATCCCTAGAGAACACCAGCGTTGATATGGTAAAAGTATTCGAGAGATATCCACCGACGGTCACTTGCAGTGAACGTTCTTTCAGGAAGCTGGGGAGCCATACATAAAATAATCCGACAAACCATACCATCGAAGTTTAGCCAGCAACCCTCTTGCCATATACGGTCAAAGGCCATAGAAATATCATGCGCAGCAGCTCTTCATTCTCCATGTTTCGCGATTGTGTTATTCCAAATATGGGTGACATACGATAGAAGGTCAGCTGTTGATCTTTCTTTCCAAAAGCCATATCGATGATCGCTCAAGATGTTCCAAATATTTGAGGATTTGGTGGTTTACGACGTATGGCTGGAAAATAATGGGCCCGGTGCTTACCTCATGGTCAATGCCATATTGCCGAGTCGTTTGACATCCCCCTCTCTACATTCCAGCCGGTTGAATGACACTAGCTTGCTCAGTTTGCCCAAAGACTATTCCTATGTGCTGCTTGTCGGAAAAATGGCAGGAGTTTCAATTGAGCAACGTTTCAACGTGAAATTTTTAGTTGAATTCGGCGAATCCCCAAAAAAAGGGACTTATTTTTTAACAAGCGTATGGAGATGAGTGAATATATGTCTCGCAAACGCATTTTTGAGTGGTATAAACGTTCCAAAGAAGGCAAGACGTCGAAGATGATACACACCCAGGATTTCTTACAACTTTGAAATGGAAGAATACGTACGTCGAAACATAGAGTGCCTGCAGCACAACCAGTGAATAATCTTGAGGTGACAGTGATCTAGCATTATGATTGTTAAGTCAGATCAAGCTCCATGTGATTTTTCGTCACTGTGTTGAACAGTGAAAAATTATAATGTGAAAGTGTAGGGACAATGAATCGGAATGAGGAAATGAGGTTGAAGTTGTTTAAAAATCATTTCTCATTGCACATCTGCTACAACATAAAACGAAACTAAATACAAATGTCGGCCTCCTAAAATATAGCTGTACGTAGAAACAGTGATGAAAAAGGTAATCTTTAAATGTAAACGTTCCCCTTTTATCCCCAGTGGGGACGCCCCAGTTAGAATATTCGAAAATACTTTTGCATTGCACATCTACAACATAAAACGAACCTAGATCCAAATTTCAGCCTCCGAAAATATAGCGGTACGTAGAAACAGTAATGAAAAGGTAATTTTCATAGTTAACGCTTCCCTTTCATTCCCACGGGGGCGGTTCCAGTTGGAATATTTGAAAATTCTTCTTTAGTGCTCATCTAAGCTAAGAAGCACCTATATATCCAATTATAGCTTCCTAGGACTCACGCAGTACGCATTTATAAGTATAGATATAAAGCGGAGTGAGGGAAAAAGGGATAGGTGAAAGCGTTCCTCCTCATCTGTCGTAGGAATAGTCCAGTCGTCACCCAAAGACGATTGTTGATACTAACAATCAAAACGTCTTGAAGTAACTTGTTTTAAATTATTTTTGATTAAAATTTACAGTTCTTATTCAAGTTATGTTTTGTTATGTAGTATTCCGTTCTTGCATTGATGTTGGTTGTGTAATTATTACATATAATTTAAAATGATGATTGTTTCAGGATGGTATTAACAATTGTATTTGCAATAAATGTTTTTCGTTATGTGCACTCTCTCTCCAAAAAAATTAAAGGTATCCTGTTCTCGTCCTTGGTTGGTATAGTCGATATTTATCTAAAGTCCATCTATATCAAGAGGGATTAACAAGGGAGAATATGAAAAATAAATTCCATTGGCCATATTCTATAAAGATTGGATGATTGCCGGGTTTTATATTTCATTGTTGGTACCACTGAGTTTGTGTGAATTCCACTTGAATAAATTTCACTTCACTATTTACTATGATATTTTAACTTCAAAAACTACACCTTCCGATTTGATCTCCACAAACACAAACCATCCTGGAACAATCTCCATAAAAAGTTTGCGGAGATCAAATCGGGAGGTGTAGTTTTTGAAATTACTATGGATCTTCCATCAAGTAAGGGCCGAATCAATAAAAAAAAAGATATTTGGAAAAACATTTTCTGTGATGCATTGCATTACAGACGATGAACTTCGCCCTTTTTTTCATTTCGTAGGTTAAGGATATAATTTTATGTTAATTTCTCTTTCTTATTTTTTGTTATGAAATAATAAAGACGATATTATTATTATTTTAACGTTTATTGTTTTGACCAGTAAAAACGCACTAACGTTTCGAATGGACTAATAGTTGAATCAATCAGTGGACTCATCCCATGTATATTTTGCTTAGGAGATGGAGTTTTAATTAATGAGATAGTTCGATGGTTGAAGTATCTCAATTGACCTTATTAAGTGATGCGACCCCATGGTTGCCAACTGCGGTAAAATAATGACATTTGACAATTCGACATTTGCTAATAAATAAATAACCTATCTTTCTGAGTTCCTTCTGCATTTTCATTTTTGGTAAATGAGAATCTGATTTTCAGAATATGACCGAAAAGAGATTTCCAGTCGTCCTATATGATGTTGGGGCTTCAAACTGAAGAATCAGCTATGAAGAAATATAAGATAATCTGTCTCAATTATGTCCCAAAAATGAAAATGCAGAAGGAATTCAGAAAGATAGGTTATTTATTCATTAGCAAATGTCAAATGTAATTATTTACCGCAGTTGGCAATCATGGGGTCGCATCACTCAATAAGGTCAATTATTTTGTATAATGACATTGAGAGTTATGACGGAAATGATGATTGCCAACAATTAAATATAAAACCCAGTCACTATTCAATCTTTATCAAATCTGATCATTATTTGTTATAATATGCTATTTTGAATTGGCGCCAACAGCACCACTAATTACACCACATTTTATTGCGAATTATTTTGGTCGTAGACGACTAGTGAATCCGTGTATTTTTATTTTTTTTCATCACTACATAGTTTGAAGGATAGAAATACATTGATTGTGCACGAGTTCAAGTACAGCTATTTTACTATTCATCCACTCCACTGCGGCTTTTGAAATTGAAACAGACATTTTTTTCCAAATTGAGCCTTGAGAAGTAAAAGTGTAGGTATCGAACATTTCGTATCAATCGACGCGTAGGTATCGAACATTTTAAATAAAAAAATCAGGTACACACTTGTGGGTAATTTGCTAGTTTGACAATTCATCATTGGCAACACTGGTGGTGGTGGATGATTTCATTGTTATTACACAGTCATAGTAGAGTTTGGCTAAGGTTAGATTTAAAAATTAAATGTTTGCATCCAGTGGGGGTGTACCCATGACAAAAATTGAAAAATTTTCATAAAGGGGTTTGAAGAAAAATAGAATAACATTCCGTCTGCGGGCAAATATTTTTGTTAATAGAGACAAACGACGACGAAGAGAATAGATTGATAAGGCGAACATTATGGTTTCTGAAAAGTGTCTAAGGAAAGTGATTTTGAATGCTGATGTTTATACGCTATGTGTGCAGCATGCATTGACAACAGAAAAACAGGAAATCATGGGATTATTAGTGGGAGAGGTGAAAATATTGAATCACTGAAGATTTTGATTATTCCACTTCAGATTTCAGGTTGACGATGTCAAATGCATTTCGAAAATTTCAGCATGTGTTACATTACACCGTAGTGATAAACAGCCTGACAGAGTAGAAATATCCCCCGAACAACTATGTACTGCTTCCATATATGCTGATCAACTCTCTAAAAAGTTAGATAGGCCAATGAGGGTACTTGGCTGGTATCATTCACATCCACACATAACTGTGTGGCCCAGCCATGTTGGTACAGTAATTCAACATATAAAAATGTTCTGTTGATGATTTTGTTGTTTTTAGATACAAGAACTCAGGCAGTGTACCAAACAATGGATCCTTTATTTGTAGGCTTAATATTCTCAGTCTTCCAGAATGATCCAAGATCACTGAACAATCTCGTTCAAGTTACATGCTTTCAAGCCCACCAAGGAGCCTCAGACCTGGAAAGAACGGAAGTTGAACTTGTGATCCAAAATTCTCCTTTTGAAAATTATGATTTGAAAGGTAAAACTATCTATATAATTATATACATCTGCAGATATGAAAGTTTATTTAAATCTCCAGGAATTGCGGATCTTCCCCGTATACTAATCCAGGAGGAAGTGGAATGCCATGACCTGAAAGATAATGACAATCAAGATGAGCTAGCGAATATTCACAACGAATCATTTAAAACACTTGCCTTGGTTCATATCGTTTCAAAATTATCTCGCCCCCTTTGTGATGATCTTGAAGAGAGATTGAAAACCGTAAATCAGAGAATAAGGACATTAGAAAACTTGAAAAAAGAGTTGCAAAAACGTTGATGACATGAATTTGCCATCTTTGATGTGATTGAAGCAACATTATAAATAAATATTGAGTAAACTATTTTTACCTAGTATAATATTTCAAACATGATGAGGTAAAAAATTCACTTAGTCATGAAACCTCGTTTCACTTTCTCAAAGGAATAAGATGGGTAAATTATTATTGGAGCTTTCTGGATGAGTGATTGAGGTGGCGATCTGGTTCTAGAATTAGTTGTTGATATTTTCTCCAAAGTAAACTGTGTTTATTTTTTGTTTGAAGGTGGTTGACAATGTTTCGTGGTGTATTTCATCAGTTCGAACTTCCATCGTCTAATTTAATATAAATTGATTTGAAAACCATGAAAAAAATTAATAACTAACCAAAAATAACAATTTTAAACTGAAATTACAAAGAAATAACATACAAGCAACTACTAAAAAATTGAAATATTAATAAAAGCTGAAAAATAAACATTAAAAAATATTATTAACAAAAAATGAAAAATAAAAATTGAAAGATTTCAGACCAAGTTATATCATGACGTTTCGATTGTTAGTATCGTCTTCGGGTGATAACTGGACCTATTGCTCGGAGATCTGACTATTTATAGGTCATTAGAGTGCTTTCACCTATCCCCTCTTCACTCTTTCCGCTTCATTGGTTTTAGCGGGAGATGACCGTTAGGCAGGAATTGGTCGTTTTTCGCTTGATATGTTATAATAATAATAATAATAATAATATGTTATTTATTTAAGATCCAAATACAAAAATACAAATACAAATGAAAAGTACAAATTGAAAGTTTAAATAAATAACGAGATGCTCGATAAGTAAGTGAATACTTGTTTCGAGATATAAATTTTGTGTGAATAGGCATATACATACATTGAAGCAATTAAACAGAAACTTAAAATGAATAATATACAAAGATATTCGACTACGAACATTTACGAACTACCGTAAATGTAATTAAACATGTACAGCTCATTATACTAAAAATAAAATACAAAAATAAATAAAAAAAACAAAAAAGACAATCACTATAATACAAAACAAAGACACTGTCCAAGATTATTTAGCTTTCAACCAGTTCTATTTAATGTAATATACCAATCGTTTGTATTCCTGCTTGATAAGAGTGAGACATACGTATTTGAAATGGTGGTAAATTTTCATTTTCTTAAAATAAATAGTGGGTATAATACAGTAACACAATTTTCAACTTAGCGAATATCAAACTTTTAAACAGTTCAGTTCAATACAATATATCAATATCAATATATTAATATATCAATATATCAATTGAATTATATACTTTAGGTGCAATGTATCTGTATGACCTTTGACCAAACGATTTAGCCATGTGAGGTACTATATGTTGAACATTTGTAAGAGCATTCAATAGTATCTATATCAATTGTTGATGATAAAATTTTCTTGAAAATTGAATAATAATGTGTTGTATTGCTTTTTGGTGGAAAAAAATCGTGTTAAAAATACTTTTAACACGCTACTTTGTAAACATTATCTTTTCATACTCTTGGCAACCATTAAAAATGTCACAGTTGTACAAAAAAAATATTTTTGACCTGTTAGTTGAAAAAAATGTATATATGAAATTCCATAATATTTATCACTGAGATGATGCCATATTTACATCATGACGGATGTTTTGATAACACAATATTTATCGAGTTGTCTTTGGAAATAGAAACAAAAACTGGAGGCTCATTAATTAATTCGTTTCTGGTAGTTAGAATACTTACTTTTTCGAACACCTGGTATAACTTGCATTCAGTTTCAGTTAGACAGCTACCCACCAGAGTACTTAGTGCGCTGTGTTCCAAATTAGTCGCAGATTAAAATTACGGCGTCCCTAAGAGCCATAAAGAGTACACTCCCTAACAAAATCGCTATTAATCGTTGACATCCACTCTCACATAAAAACGTAAAATTGCCTGCTTATCGGCTTTGCATTTCCTGATTCAGTGGAGGAAACCGTGAAAATTCAGGAATTGATGCTTAGATATAAAAAAATAGCGATTTATTTCCAACAGGAGTATCCAGTTACAGGGAATGCTATTATTACAGGGTATATTTATGGAATAAATATTAAAAGTAATGGAATATAGGAATCTATAAAAGTAAATGTTACAACAAAGTATATATAAAATATTCGTTTTCGTAGGATTTCAAAGGGAAATGAAAAATTGACTATATAACACGAAAAGTTACAAATCATGCAATATACTGACACAACAGTACTGACACAAAAGCTGTTATTAAAAGTGATTGTGGATACAAAATACCACGGCGTTCAGAGAGATGAAATGAATATGGCAGTGTTCACATATTTTATTGAAGCTACTGCACATAAAATTGAATGGTGATCCTAGCATAATATTTGTGCGTGATGCTTCGCAATAGAATTTCAGATTGTGTCGACCTTCACTTCTTGGTACTAAGAAATTGATCTCGGGTAAAAGAACAGTACTGTCAATATTGATGTTGAGTAATGTATGCAGGAGTTTATACCAAGATGTCATATCAAATCGTGTCAACAATATGGTATGATCGATGCCTCTCGTGGGATATTGACCATCAACTTTTAGACATAAGTATTTTAGGAACTTCCTTTGCACGCTCTCAATTGATGTTTTTTGCTAGTCGTAAACCGGATTCCATACCGAAGAACCATACTCTAACTTTGGTCTGGCATACGCAAAATATAGCAATTATAAGGTGGCAATCCTTTTGAAGTTCTTGCCATTTCTGTAAATGAATCCAAGCATCCTATTTGC
>WOGM01000711.1:0-11544 GCA_015342125.1 Leptinotarsa haldemani | reverse complement strand
AAAGCTATCGTATAGCGAAACACGTGTCACGGTTTTAGTAAAACCCTTATAGTGAAAATCATACAATAAACTTTATTGATTAGTTTTTTTAATATGGATTTTCATCAAGTATCGGCCAGTTCTATTCAATTTCTGGTGAAGGCTGGGACCGAATTCTCATGAGTCAGGCACCACTGTGCTAATTTACCGCTGATTGTCAGTGTCATTCGTCTTCTTAAGTCAGTTTAGGATTTTATCATTTCATACAATGCTTTTGAAACAACTCCATTAATAAAGTCTAATAGTGTCAGACTAGGAATTCGTGCTGGTCATTACATCGATCCTTGTCTCCCTATTTATCGATTTACAAATATTTGCAAAACCCTTGATTAGGTATATGAATCGTGCTCCATTTGCTGAAATTATGTCATATTCGCCTGAAGTCGGTTTGCTGAATTAGGATATAAGATTGTCAAAACTAGCACATTATTTTGTAGTAGTGCTGAATAATTATCACCATTCAAATGGTCATCATTGAAACAGAGACCCTTGATATGATCGTCATCACTTCTTGTCTGGCCTTCAATATATCCGAAGTAGATCATTAATAAAATACGAAACATGTACTAATTTGTTTATTTGGTCCATTAGCTTTTGAGCAGATGTCGTAATCGAGAACTTTTATCGATCTCAAAGATGGCGTTTTCGTAGGGGAAGATATTATCACTTTTTATAGGTTAGTTGAACTGTTCAGCCTAGCACTACCGATGAGACCTTGTGAGGTCGAAACAGCGATATCTTTTGTTGGATAACAGGTTCATCTCACTCCAATGATTTGATACTATATGCTGTTTACTCATTTAACAATTCAGGCAAATTGAACAGTTTGTTTCAAATTTTAGATGCAGTTTTCAACAAATATACTTCTGCCACATAGCGTTACTCAAAATCCTCTAAACAATATGTGGAACCCTTTGCCAGAACTCATAATACTCACAACAGTAAGTGGTTGAATGGAATTCAAGACTAGCAGTGAACAGGTACTGCTGTCGTAAAAAGTCCCCCTCTCAGCTTGTGAACGGGGCAATATGTGTAAGTTGAGTACTTCTCAACAAGAGAAAGAATTGTGTGACATCACTTCTCGTCCAGAGGGTGCTATGAACAATATCCATGAAACCTCGTGATACCTTATTTGAAATGTCTTCCAATTCTTCATCCACCACTGGTAGTAAACATTTAAAATGTTCTCTCCTTGGCAAAGATTGAATCTCATCACAAATTCCTTCTTTACAATATGGTATATTTTCTTACAAGCATATTTCATTCTATCCATGATTTCTGTGATAGACTGCGGTTGTTAGCGTCTACTTTAGATTTCGCGAATTTCCACAAAAATCAAAAGTGTCATTTGTGGTGATTTAGCAGGCAATTCTGAAAGACTACGGTTCTAATACTCGTATTCCAACTGCCCTCGAACAAACCTGAGGCCCTTTTCTTGGATCACATGCATTTCTGCGTTTACATAGTTCTGCCAATCGTTCGTGTGAAATATTTCTCAAATTCTGACTACATGAGTTCCTGCTACGAGTATTCCAAGGCTACATGTCAATCACAGAGACAGTAATGTTAGCGTCACCTATTAGTGTTGCCGGTTAAACTCGAATCACAGATCTGCGAATGTTTCCAGGATGCCAATTTCTCGAGAATCCTTCGCTGTGACGTCACCTACGGATACGTTGCGAGAAAGTGCCTTATTTTGCTGAACCGTAGAATCGTTGATAACTCCTTTGAATTTTCCTAAACTATTTCATCAGTCAAAGGTCCTAGACGATTTTGTAGCAAATGAAGATACATAGTTCTTTACTAGCTTAGAATGGATCGTTTCTCGTACACCAAGTTCAATATTTCGAAATATGTACAGTGCTTTCAAGCGATTGCTATCGTATATGATCAGGTATCTGTAGAGAAGGGAGGGTAAGTGAAGACTCACAATGCTTAGGCCACATGTGACCCATTTTACATCCTCCCGAGGAGTTGTCCTCCTAGGTCATCGTCCATCCTGTCCGTTTCAGGAAGGTGAACAGGTCACTAGGAGATATCTTCTTTATATTGGCAGGTGTAGGCCAAGACTTGTCTAACATATACTCTCTTTGACAACCTTAAGGTGTCTCCGTGAAGATTTTGGAAGGTGTAGTGATATTACTGTCGTTGCACGGCTTCTTCAACCTTCTTGAGATTCCCTTCGTGGAGGTGCCTAAGTGAGAGAGCTTTCCTGCAAGGGCAGCCGGTTTCTTGCCTTTATTCAAGGCGGAGCACTTGACGTCCCCACAGGAAGTGCCCTTGCTGTTGGAGGTGATTTGCTATGACTAGCCTCACTTCAAGCGATAGATTGAAGTGAACATTTCTGTTCATTCTCAGCCATCGCCTTAGATTAAGATGAACGTTCATATCCAGCCTCGGGATTGGTTTTTATGATGTTTCATTCATGTGTGTTTCCACGAGTAGCAAAGGAAGGGTTGATCATCTCTGGCAGAGCCCTGCATTACCAGAGATAAGCTGATTACAATGAGGTTTCGCCCAGTTCCTCAAGGGGATCGTTCGTAACCGTATATCACCCTGCGGCCATTTAGCTGTCGGCATGATTCCTTACACCTTAGCTTAGGTAGGGTGGTCCACGGTGGCATGTTTCGCGAAGGCTTTTGGAAAGTTTTAGTTCCCCTCACCCCACTTATTTCTGCCACTAGCCAGGAGTCTGGAGACCCCGTCCATGAGGCCACATTGGCTTCCTAGACAGGGCCTGTAGTGCCCTAGTCGTTCCCCTATCCGCCACCTTAGGACGCGCCCGATAGGTAACCGAACCCACGGGTATTATGTATGATAACTTGGGATGAAATCTTTTGACGTTATAGATTTGAATCATTTGCTCAGCAAAATATATAAAATTGTGGAGTTACATAAATTTCAATACATGAAGTTTGCGGTTTTCATTATTTTCCTCAATGCAAGTATTGAAAAATGTAAAGTGCAAATAGCGTTCTCAAAGTGTTTTCCCGATTCAAATCGTTGTTTCCGTTTGTTTGAAGGTGATGACAGAAAATGCTTGATGAAGAATTTCATTAGTTCCACAATCGTTTTCGGTTGATGACTGGACTAATTCCTCCGAGAGATGACTATTTATGGGTCATTCGTGTACATTCGGGTACTTTCGATTGATTATGTGTTTCCATAAGTTGCGTGTCCCTACACTTGCTCAGCTGAATACATTGTTGGGACCACCCGATGTTATGTTGATTGGTTTATTCTCTTCTATACCTGATTTGCTGGTTTCTCCTCGCTGTGTGTGTTTCTTGTGCTCGACAATGTGTAATTTCAATGGCCTTCTAGTTTCACTGATATAGGATTTTCCGCACTCATAGTGTATCCGGTAACTGCAATTCTTGGAATCACATTCCGCGTTTGGTAGCCTGGTTTTCGTGAGGCAGCCACTGATAGTGTTTCCGGATCTGAAGCAGGTTATGATGTTGTACTTAGACCCAATTTTTTATATCCTTTCCGATAATTCTCTGATTTAGGGAAGAGCAAGTACCGGCTGTGACGGCTTCTCTTCCCTGCGAGGATTTGCTGTCTTTCAGCCGAAGTCTGTTTCACCATCGCTTTGGAGTAGTCATTCCCTTGAAGATTATATTTGATGATGTATGGTTCCTTCTCGAAACCTTCCTTCGTATTATAAAGCACAGTCTAATAGAGTCTTTATGATTCCTCTCTCAGTCGATTGGAGATGGTTAGATTCGTGGTTTAGATACTGGTCCGTTTGAGTGGGTTTTCAGTTCACAAAAGTGAAAGTGATGGAAGGTCTTACGCTGTTGATGTGTTTCAGAAAGGCATCTAGTTCAGTTCAAAAAATTATTCAAACCCTACGAACGATCTTAAATTTGATACTTGTGCGGGGTAAGCAAAGCAGAGGTTCCATCTTCTAACGTGCGATATATATTAGACACGAAAATGCATTTGAATACAGGTAAATAAAGAGTATTTTTGAGTGAAAACAAAATATTAAATTTAGTTCTTTTGGTTCCAGAGGTACGAATAGGTATACGCTCATGTTTCTTGAACAGTGATTTATAATTTTTCAAATTATTGAATGACTTTATATTGTTTTCTATTCAGGGAGGGATGTCATAGAGTTCGGAACGAGAACAAAAATGGGGGAGATGAAAGCTACTGACTTTCTTAAACTTCTTCATGAAAAAAATCAAATGCATTCTGTCTAGCTGATGAAATATTCATTCAAATTCTGGATTGTGGGAAAAAATCGGTTCTAGCTTTGATATAATGAGATTCAAGTGTTGCTTTCATTTGAGTCATTATCAATATCAAATCAGAAAAGCTGTTAATAAGAAACATAAATATGCCAATAACCATAAATGAAAAAACCTCTATGTAGGGACCGATTGAGATAAGAATCAAGTCATTTCTTTTACAGAGCAGGAAACTGTTTATACTATTTACAGGAATTGAAGGAATTGACTTGCAGGATCCAACTAACATTTTTAGTAAGAATAACGTTACTTTGACCATCGATTAGGTCGTAAGAAAACTTGTTTACGTTATATCCACCTTATACTGGTATTTTCCAATGTGGGAAAAAATCCCCGAAGTGAATTAGATGTTGAAAATTGGAATATTAGGTCATTTCGACCACTAGGATAAGAGTATAAATCAGGATTATAATAATAATAATGGTCTGAAAGACTTAATGTTTTCACTGTTGAAGTTTTTCTTGACATATCATTTTCCATAAACACACGATCACTAATATATCTCTCTCATAAAAGTCCAAGAAGAGAGAGGGGAAGTGAAGGGAAAGTGGAACATAACTCTGTAGTATTCCAATAACGAATGACGAAAAGTAACCTGACTATCATCTCTTCATGATTTGGCATTATTCAAGATATTGATGTTTCAGATATTGATATTTTCGATATAGTTACGTAATACCGAGCTTTTGATTTGATTTTCGTGTGTTATGTGTGTGGCTATTAAATGGCTTGAAATGGTTCAACCATTTGATTCCTTAGCCATGAGGTTTTATACGTAACCACATATAGGTATTGAAATAATCACATATGGATAAATGCACTTTGATAACCATTTCCTATACCTAATATAATATCTAAATTCAGATCATCTCGCCATCATCATTTTTGCAGTAAAGAAAAACTGACATTCTTTTCCCCACAAAAATGTATAGAATCTGAAGAGAATTAATCGGTCACAATCATTCGCAGTTCAGCTGACATTGCCACTGATAAGTAAGTTGACACATTGAGAATCAGTATTCAAGTTAAACACCACTAAATTATTCCTCTTTGAAGGCGGTTCTCCACCGCACTTGGAATGAAAGTCCTGAGTTGTTAGTTGGGTGGCAACCAATTGATTAACCTCTGCACAGTACTATCGAGAACAATATCGTTGAAATAGATTTCAAGAAAAAATTAAAAATAGACACAATAAGTTTTTGGTGGTGTAGGAAGTGTTTTCCGGACTATCGAAAGTAATAGACGAGTTGGACGGTTTTAAGGATACAAATAATGAATACATTTCCAATATCTCAGCATATACAGAAGAAATCAACAAAAATATTGTTGATTTTTGTCGAAACTCGAAACCAAATGGGCTAAATTCTACACAATTGTATTACTTCATAGTATTTCAGAACAGGCAACTTTGTCACAATTCAACCGACTCTCTATCTCTTACTGTTCTCAACAACTCTATGTAGATTCTGAAATTTGAGTAGCCCTGTATATTCAAGCATGGCAGATGTCTCTCTTAGCTCATGTTATCTGAAAAACGCATCATCTGTTCTGAAATCTAAAGAGACAAGTTTTCAAAAGGCGTGCACGGATTTGTCTGTTGACCGTATTATTCTGAAACAATATTTCAAGTACTTATGGTACTTATGGTACACACATTCTTAATATTCACCGAATGGATATGATTAACAGCGGATGTATTGCAATAATTGACACCAGTAAGTGCAGACCCTCCAGATTGCCATGAATTCAGCAAGGTTATGGGTCTGATTAGGTAACAACTCGAAGACACTTTCTCTGGGCATTGCCCCTCTTGGCACAACAATTACCGCATTGGAGTTCCCGAAGACATAATCTCAAACATTATGACACCCCCATACTTCTATATATAATACACCACCATTTTCGGACAGTTAGTTCAACGATATACCGTACAAGAAAAATAACCCAAAAAGTTCTTAAATTATCTACGCCAGTGGTGTACCGTTACATTACGTTTCTATTTCGCGAATTGAATACTAAACATTCCGTTATAAAGGTTATGTGCGGCAGATACATCGAAATATTTTAGTTATTTAGTTACTTTTCGTGTATTTGTTTTTATATTGTCTTCGAAAGATGTTAGGATCAGCTAAATGGGTACTTTTGTTGTCCTTGGTTTCAATTGTGGCGCTACAGTCTCTCGGTCAAGAGAGTAATTATCAACAAGGGTCCATTGACGATGGAAGACAAGGTAAGTGACTGCATCTTCATTCAGTGGCGTGGTGATAAAACAATTCCAAGGAAACATCCGTGTTAATAACATTGAATAAAGAATATCAGTTCAGTCTCGATATCAAGTGAAAAATGTATAAATATTAGGGATAAATTTCAGAGTTGCTTTTGTTCCGTTTTGTAGCTTCATTCGCCTCGTTTTGTAGCTTTATATTCGATTATTTTCTACCTTGCTTTTAAGGTTTCATAGATATTCTGACTGCTTTCGTTTGCCATTTATGTGATCGTAGAAGCAGTGAAATTAGTTCTCCATTACTCCTATACTGCGGGGTAAAGATAACTATAGGTCAGAATACTACCTAGGAGTCCTGTAGCGTGCCGTTCATTTATACATTATATCAAAACTGCAAATCCAACTAGAAATATCATTTTTAGCTGATGCTTTTTTATGATATATTTCTAGCAGTTTTAGCGATTGAGGTTATGCATTGAAACAATGGAACAAATTTGTACTGATGCCTAAAGTTATTTGGGATCAGTACAGTTATGGTAATGTTTCAGAATTTTATCTTCCAGTTAAAGCTTGATGGAGCTTTTCATAGAAATTCCGTACAAAATAACTGAGAAAAAATTTGGTGAATATTTGCGAAAAATAGACAACTTCATATGATAGGGAAGAATAGTTATAACCAGGTCTCTGATACATATTTCAGATGATTTTCAATCTGAATCTCTCAGCGCTTCTTCATTCTGATATTTCAACTGTTACCTATGAATAATCTGAGATTGTATTCAACTTGGATCATAAGGTTTTCACTACTTCCAATATTACTTAAGTAATCTTCAGAATCACCGGAAAACCTATTTTTTATATTTCAAAGAGCCTACAAAATACTGATATTGAATTCAAACCATAGTTTTTGAACTTGAGGGATCAACATGTACTTCTCGTTTCTTATCCTTTGGTTTTCTATTTCTTCACTTACCTTCATACACGCATCTACAACCTGATACGGTTCTCGGCGATTTCGGAAGATAATACTTATAGAGGCGTCAGTTTGCTAACTTCTAGTCAATTGAAATTTTGAAAACTTTAGGATCTACCCATTTAGAAGATCTGTAGTGTCAAACTTTGCACGGTTCAGTTCGTTCTTTAACATTCATTGGTAATTTACTTGAAATTTAATGTATGGTTAGATGACATTAATGAAAGCTATTCGGTTACTGGAAAGTTCAGAATTTGATGTTGAGTATAGATCCAGGAGCAAAATCTCCAGCTTGGTCAGACATCCGGAGTGGCTCATTTATCATCTGATTACAAAGCCTCAGCTTCACGACCTTGCCCTTCACATTCATTTGGATATTTAAACCAGTTGTTACTGAGGTCACCACGTATGGAAATTTCGCTACTGAAATAATTTCCAGAGTATGTAAAAGCACTGATTTGATTTCAGTAAGTAGTAAGAAATCGATTCGAATATTGTAACAGAATATATTAGCAATTATAGCTAGACCCTGCTGACTGTCAGAAATATTGGTTTGTGAATAGTATCTGCAAATAAATATTTACGTGTCTGCTCTCATTCCTAAATATGTTTTTTTACTGATTGATTCGGTCGTTACTTGAGGAAGATCCATAGTAATTTCAAATAGTACACCTTACAAATTGATATATCACAACATGTTTCACATGTAGCACAGTAGCTCTTTCAAGTGATTTGACACTTGACACTCGACAAAGCTACTGTGCTAGTGAAACATGTTGTGATATATTTTTCAAATAAAGTTTGTGGAGATCAAATCATGAGGTGTAGTTTCTGAAATCCCCAGATATGTCTTGAGAGTTATTTCATCTCTGGAGTATTTTGATCCTAGAAGCACCATCACGTTGTTACTTTTCTGTTTCCACTCACAAGCACAGCATCAAAACTATAGCCCGAAAACAACTCAACTTTCAAGTATTTGTCCTTTGTTAACGAAAAAACAGATTTCAACAGACCTAACAGATCACACGGAGGCATGCAACTGTCATTTACTACGAACAACTACTATGGAAATTCTTTATTGAGAAATTTTCACATTAACAATTATCAGATACCTTCTTTTGTCTGTATAGTATTAAGTTAGACACATCCGAAGCGAAAACGTGTGATATCTAGTCGGTTTTGGATATCATTTTTTTTTTTTAATCAAAAATCAATTTCCAATTATAATATCTGAAGAAAATGTTTCACTGACGATAAGGCGGTCTATGCCATGCTTTCGCTAAATTAATATATTTTTTCGAGAGTTTTCATGCGAGGCTATAAAAATATCTCTATGAAGTTAATTGAAGTTTTCATAGCGGCACGCCAATGGCTTACGGTTTATGCCGCATGTTAACTTCGGTTTGAAATACTTTGCCGTAGTTAGTTGTTGGTCTTCCTCACAAAGTTCCACAAAGTCATAAAATGAACAACAAAAGTCTGTCTGAATTGTTCAATATTATAATGTTATGTTTTATGCTTCTTTTGGTGATTTCGGAAATGAGATGACTGTAAGTTGTTATATTTTAATTTCATGAAATTGGCTTCAACAAATGAATAAACTCAAAGAATTTCATATTTTTCGTTCAAGTTTTTCATAATGAATATATCATCTGGTTCAATAATTTCCAACAATATATCTAGTCTATGAATAATCTGAGATTGTATTCAACTTGGATCAATAAAATCAATAAGACCAATAATGGAAATTCGAGAGCCATAAAATTCAGCAGTTGCTTTCGATTTTAAACGTTTATCGATACTAGTTTACAATGATGACTTAAAATTCATACAATTCTCTGAAAAAATGCTCAAGTTGGAACAAACGGTATATTAATTTACAGTCAAAACTCTCCTTCCAATATTTTTCCCAATTTTCCACGTAATAGTTCCAAGTGAGGTTCTACAAAATTCAGACAATTAGAATGTAAAAAGTCTATTCCGTTGCTTGCAATCAATTCAACTGTCTGGCAGCAATCCAGTATAGAGTTTGTGATAAACAGCTGTTGCTGTTTTTGCTACGAAATTGCATTAAGGGTTTTATAACTTTTCTGATTGTACTTTATTTTTCTCTGCTTTCATATTTCAGTTCGTATAATGAATACATATGTCTGAATATCCCATTTTTCGTAAACAAATCTACGTAAGAGATTTTTTCGTGATATAATTTGACACAGAGTAGGGTGGAGGTTGAAATTGATATGTTTTTTTTTTCATTATTTGACGTAATAACGATTGAAGTGGTAAACAATTTGCTAATGACTTACTTCTAAACATCCAACGAGTCAATCAATTCATGCAAAAACACATTTTCTGAATAAACTATTTGAATATTTGATAATTGATATTGAAATCCTAATGGGGTATTCACAAGAATAATCGCGGCTGGAAATGGTTTTTTTTCAAATTGGATGGGATAAGTTCTTGGAAAAGACGCTTTATGGATTTCACATCTCCATCTTCAAAAAATTGTGAAGAACTACATTTCTTGGGAAACTAAGACTCAGTTTTCCAGATGAGCTGTTTAGTTCCTGTGTATTATTCAATCTCACATAATATTAGCATATCTCTGGAATACTTTCAACATCAACGCTGTTGTTTCCCAGGGATCTATATTGTCTCTAACCCTCTCTTTATTGTATATCAACGACTTTTTAGGAAAAAACAAGAATCCAATATATTGCTTAGCTGACGACAGCACACTTGTCTCGTCATTCCATTTGGATTCTAGGACATAGGCTACGAAGGCACATTTTCACCAGCAGCAGGAGGTTACATATCTTAATGAAGATCTAGAGAAGTGATAACGAATTGGGGCGAAAGTAACCAGGTTTAATTCAATGCCACAAAAACCCAGTCATAGATTGTCTCTAAGAAGATGAATATCTCCGAACCGGATATAATAATGTCAGGTCATACAATTCCGCTTTCTGCTTCGATAAGTTTGTTGGGGGTTAAAATGGACGCCAATATATCATGTCGCTGAAATTGTAAAGGCTGCTTCTCAAACGCTGTGAACACTGTTCCGAACCTGAAAACTGTACACATCTCGGCCACTTTTGATACTTTATAAAGCTCAGATCAGACCTTCTTTACAGTATTGTTCTCATGTATGGATCTCTGATCTTGATCTTGATATGTACTGCTTTTGATGGAATCAAATGTGCCAAGTCACTTGAACACTACCCGTGAAAGTATCTATAGAAGAGAGACAAATCTCCAACCTTTCTTCGATGGTCCAGGCTAAGGTTGCACGTGATGTTCGCGTCTCCAATCATGCGTATGTCTTTTTTCTCAATGGAATCTAGCAACATATGCGGGTATGTTTGGGAGCAGAGCTTCATATATGAGAACAATACTTCAAAGCTTCAAGGAGCAGCCTTTGCAATTTCAGCGATATGATTGTGCTGTGACATATTGAGTCCATTTTAACTCCCAACAAACTCATCGAAGCAAAAAGTGGAATTGTATGACCTGAAATTATATATCCGGTACCGAGACATTGATCCTCTTGGAGAAAACCTATGCCTGGATTTGTGTGGCATTGATTTGAACCTGGTTACTTTCACCCCAATTCGAAATCGCTTATAGATCCTCATTAACAAATGCAACCTCCTGCTGCCGGTGAAGATGTACCTCCGTAGCCGATGTCTTGGAATCCAAATGGAATGACGAGATAAGTGTGTTGTCGTTAGCAAAGCAATATATGGGATTCTTGGTTTTTTCAATAAGTCGTTGGTATACAATAAAAAGAGGATTGGAGTCAGTATCGATCCCATATATGGTGTCTTCGTGAGGAAAGGTGACATAATATTTTCTGTTTCTTCGCCAGTTTGTGTTCAGTCGTGACTCTCTAGCTAACCAGCTAACCGTTCTCAATTAGTAATCATATATGGTTGCATCACAAAACCTGATCATCACAAATACATTTTACCAACACAAAGACATACATAAATTCACAAGAGTACAAGAAAACAGAGGAGAAAAATCAATAATTGATTACATCCTGG
>WOGM01000710.1:0-11532 GCA_015342125.1 Leptinotarsa haldemani | reverse complement strand
ATGAATTAAGATGCTATTTGATCATACCAAATTATACAACAATCGAATTTTGACCAAAAACTGATATATTCATTACTTTCAGGATTGAGAATTATAAAAATATGATATACGAATTATAATTGCTTGGGAAAAAAATAAGCCTTGAAAGAAGGATTACGGCAAAACAAAAATTTACAAAACGAAAAAGAACGAATTTTCATTGTGTTAGGGCACTTTTCTGTCGAATTCATTGGGCTGTATGACTTATATCTTGGAGAAATCGAAATAATTTACAAAATAAGTTACGACAGGACCGTAATTTAAAATTGTTGTCACTGATGATGGTACTTATTTCAAATGAAACGCTATAAAAATATCAAGTGTTAAATAACTTCGGATTGTGACTTTATTTCTCTAATAATATCTGAAAAGTAAAAGTCAGATCGGTATTCAAAAAAAAGTCGTCGGTGGCCATGTTGACACGAAATGTTTTATCGAATATTTATTATTACGTCATCATAGTACATTTCGAATACAATAACATTTTTTTCCATTTTTTTATATTCGCCAAAGTAAAAATTCCATTCGAAAAAATCGAAAGACAGGCTTTTTGGTTCTCCCCGTATAACTCGTGAAGGGCGAGAGTCCCCGAACATTTTCTTCTGCCATTGTATTGTTACCGATGATAGTTACTTTTTTCCCATTCAATCTTCTTCGTATCTGTTACGGTTTAGAATATAGAAATGTTACCACATGAATCGGAAGAATCGGCCTGTATGAACGGAACTCCTTCGTTTCTGATATTATGCATAGCGTGACAGATAACGATAACGAAAAAACAACAACTCACCCAGCTAATGTCAGCTGAAAGCTGAAATACAACCATCAGGCACCTGTACAAAGTCTGTCATTTTGGAATAATCGTCGCAGGTAACTTCCTTTATATGAAAAGCAGATTGTTGCTTTCGAAGAATATTTCAAATGGAAGTCGTTGCATAGGTGCCTGATGTTTCACTTCAGCGTTTTGTGCGGCATTAGCTGGGTTAGTTGTTGTTTTTCCGTCGGGTATCTGCCACATGTACCTTCAAAGTCGTAGGTCCATTTGAGAGGCAAGGGGGCGCAACCTCTGCTGTAGGCAACCAGTGATGTGTTTAATAAACCCTTCAAAATACATATAGAACAGAATAAAGAGTCAGATGCTACAAATGCAATACGCATATATACAGACGGCTCAAAAGCCAAAGAAGGCTCAGGATGTGAAGTGCACTCCAGGTCACTTAGCCTAAGGATTAAGTGGAGAATGGGAAAAATACCAGAGTGGTTCAAACAGAACTAGCTGGTATCTCAATCGCCACAAAAGATTCAACCAGAAAAGGAATTTCTGGCAAAAAGATAATAATCTGAACTGACAGCAGACATATTAGCCTTCAACAGACAACGTGTTGCCTCAGAGCTAGTACTAGAGTGCCACCAAGATCCAACCCAAACCTTGGTAGATAATAACATTATCATATGGTGGGTTAAAGGCCACGACAGGAGTGAAAGTAATCGCATTGCCGACTCTTTAGCCAAGGAAACAGCTAAACTAAGAATTTTAGGACCCAGTGGCACCTACGGCCTGATGCCTTCGACAATTGCGAAACTAGCCAAATGTTACACTCATGCTGAATACCTAAAGAAATGGGATGGAATCAAAGGATGCAATCTTGCCAGGGTCATCTTGGGCGACTCTGGGAAACTGGCGCCGTAGAAATATCTGGCGATGACCAGGAAAAATCTAAGCCTAATAGTAGGATATCTGTTTGGCCACTATCAACTAAGGTAACACGTCCATAATATGGGGCTAGTGGACACACCTCTATGCAGGATGTGTGAACAGGAAGATGAGACTGTCAGCATGACCTGTGCGAGTGCCCGGAGTCTTGGCCTACACCTGCCAATATAAAGGACATGTCTCCCAGCGACCTGTCCACCTTCCTGGAAAGGGCAGGATGGACGATGACCTAGGAGGACAACTCCTTGGGAGGATGTACAATGGGTCACATGTGGCCTAAGTGCGTGGGCTTACACTCACCCTCCCTACTCTACAGATACAGATACAGAAGAAGTTCTGGATGCTATTTTCACTATCAACTTTTTGAAAATCCAATGAAATCTTTTGGTGTATCTTGGTTCATGCGGAAGAACAATGAACTCTCAATATATTTCTGTATGTTGTAACGGATTGAATGAAGTGTTTTACATTAGATATTTTGTGTCAAGTTCGTGGAGGATAATGTAATACCTCTTTTACTTCCAATACAAATCTGCTCATGAACAGATCAGATATGAAAGAAGGCAATGGATTTTTCAACGCCGTGCCTTCGTGCTGACTGTGAACACAGTTGAAATGGAAGCAATTCTCTTCCTCGCCGTTTTTTAGTAATTATGTATAGACTTCGAATACTTCTCCACTGAGCCCATTGGCCACCAGAAGATCTCTCAAAGAGAAACTTGCAAACAATGAAGATACATCGAATAGTATTGAAATCTATCCATTTCGTGATTTCACATTATCAACGTTGTTTATGAACTCATGTGAATTAACAACATTCAAACTCAATTGTGAGATTGAGAGACTTTCAAACTGTAAAGTTAGCCATTCAGCAATTTTATAACAACAAAAATTTATATTGGAGACATTTGGTACCACCGACTTGCCAGGCTTGTTCATTTTTCGTAGTTCGTATATTTCAGGAACTGTAGGTTTGGAAACCAGTATGCTCCTGTTCAAAGCCGATTCAAATTTCGACTCTTGTTGAGTGTGTGTTTTCACTTATAAAACCATCTGAGATTCTAAGACAATGGGTTCCTTGGTCATTTATTATGACGACCGTTCTCAATTGAATTATTAAGTTTCACATATTATAGATAGATAACATCAATCTTCAATTGATATTTCTTTCTTTTGTATATCTACATCAGTTTTCTCAGTATTGCAGCTCTGGTTTTGGAAATAGAACATGTTTTGGATTGGTTACTTCTACCTTTCATTCAGTGTTTGTTTTGTGAAATTCAAAGTGGATTTGGGTTTTATGAAATTGTTTGCAGTGTCCTCTCTTGCAAGAGTATCAGCTTCATTACTTCCCAAAAAATAATTTTATAAAAATTGTTGATTTGAATTCGAATTTATCAAACCTGATGTTCTGAACTTTTCAAGTACTCAATGAGTCATTGTTTCAAACCACAAATTTTTGGAGTTATACTTCTTTTGGCGCGTTATAGAAAAATGATGGGAGTACATTTTTACGATGCGCGCACACACCGTTACAAAAACCGGCACCCTGAAGTTAGCTTCTTCTTCTTTGATTTATATGGCCATCGCTTCTCAGACGAGCACATTTGGTCAGACTCCTCCTGACCATAGTGAACAGAAGCTTTGTCCGGGAGCTATCTTGCTCGAGGCAATGCTGCCACCCTAAATGTTCCCATTTACTTTACTTTTTATGAATACAATTTATTTTTCACTAGGAGGCTGCCAGTCCTCTCAAAATGTATTTCACCTCAATATCTTTTCGAACTTGACTTCATTTTCTCCAAAACACCTCCGTTTTGGACTCCACTCCGACCTCGACATCCACGTGTCATATTCGAGGAAGGTCATTATACAACTGTCCAATGTCGCCATCAGCGAGGAAGTCCCTGAAGTTAGCTTGTCAACATTTTTGTCCAAATTTTCCAAATTATATATCGTGGGTACTGATATTTATCAGAAACTTACTGATTTAATGATAATTTAGTGTGGTTATAAGAGTAATAAATATGGTTTTTACATATTACTCGAAGTACCTTTGTAGAATTTGCGGTTAGTTGACGGTATGTATTACTTATTGATTGAAATTTCACATTATTATCTATTATGAAATAAGTGTACAAATGAATTCATAAATTAATTATAATAAATTGATAAAAGTAGCACTACTTGGTAGCAAACCATAATGAAGAAAAGAGAAATGAAACTTTCTATGTTTTTACCACTTTTATTTGTAACTAACGTTACTGCAGTTTCGTCCTATACAGACATTTTCAAACTAAAACAATAAACTCATATATTGTATAAGTTTGAAAATGTTCATAAACTCATATCTAATATATAAAAATGTATGTTTGTTGGTTGGTTGGTTGGTAAGTGATAAACTTCTACATCGCACAACCGATCGTGATGAAACTTGGCATGTATAAGTAATTTTTCATAGAGAAGGTTTTTAGACTGTCAATTTTTCTGTAACTCGCCACTAGATGGCGCTATATAATAATTTTTTGAAAGCACTGTTCTATAACGCTGCGCACGCCTAAGTTCGTTGATTCTGAGTCTGTCAAAACATTGGAACAGCAGCGATACAGCAACATAGTACTAGTTTGAAAATGTCCATATAGGATGAAATTGCAATAACGTTAGTTACAACTAAAAGTGGTAAATAACATAGAAAGTTTCATTTCTCTTTTCAAATTAACTTTTGATATAAATAATGATCATTAAAGTCCAAAAGAATCAAATTATGCCAAATATTGAATTAAATTAAATGTTTCTTCCCTAAACTAATCCTGAAGTTTTGAATAATGACATTTATTGTCATGTTGTACCATATGCAATACAATGGTATCAAAATTGATTTTAATGAATATTTGGATCAGATGGATAAACTTAAACAAATATTCAAATGAATCTCAGCAAAAAATCATTAAAAAAAACGAAGAATAACTTCTCACATGCCTGCATAAGTACAGAGACACTCTTTTTTGAAATTATAAATAAACTTCCAGAAGGTGAGCCAAAACTATCGGCATTGAAAAGTAAAACATTACAAAATTCTGCAAATTCATCTCCATACACAATGTTTTTAGTACGTGGAACTGATTCAACAGAGTTTCAACATATATTCGTTTGAGAATATAGATGCGGAATCAATATTTGTTCAATGAATAATTGAAATTATCTATCATAAGCAGAAAAAATTAAAACTTTGACACTTGACCTCAATTTACCCAGAAAATCTCGTGTGTCTTCACTGATGCATTGTTATTATTATCGGAATTCTAATCTCCAATATGCAATCAAGCAACCGATAGAAAAAGCCGATCAATTGACGTTTACAAGCTCCACCATTATTAACCGACTCATAACATTTAAGCTGTTACTTATTAAAGTGAAAAATGACCGTCTTAAATTACAATATAATACTGTAGGGGAAAAATCCTATTAGACATCGTGAGAGATTTTCTGTATTTCTGTCGCCTTCTGCATGTTAATTGAAAGAAGTCAAGCTGCTTATAATTATTACTGAAATTATTTGTATTTGCCTCATGTAATAATAAGCTGAAAATTGAGATGCAACTTGTTGGATTTACATATTCAAATGAATTTCATTGAATTGAAAAGCAATTATGATAAAGGATTCCAACATAGACAAAATAAATCAATGAGATTAAATCAATGTGAAATTGTTTTGATGACATCGGAATAAAATTATTTCATTCCTGATCACAAAACCGAAAGAACTAATCAGACAAGCATTAGTAATAATATACTATAATGATTTATTCTTTGGTAAATAATAATACATGAATATGAAATGAGGTATATGGGATGCATTATACTTTGAAGAATGAACCGAGGGTAAAATCCTGGTTTAAAAACAGTTGAAGAACAGATCAATTATTACAATGAAAAACAAAATCAAACATAGTCAAAATATTCTCATTCAGATATAAAATAAACATTCATAATTCACAGTTTTTGTATAAATGAAATCACTACAATAAATCAGGGCAATTAAAAGAGTGACTGAATAAAATAGACCCAATATGAAATGAACACAATAAACATCTGAAAACACAATCTCTATATAAATGAAAACATTCAACATTTTTTCAAAATTTTCTATAATTACACGTACTTGTTTTCTTTCTAGTTCTGTTAAAAACATTTTCAAATTTTTTTGAAGGGAGGATTCAACTGACGAAATGCCCCGTAGGTAGTTGAATAATTTCGGGGCTATGTAAACAAAACTTGTTTGTCCGGCTGTTTTGTTCATTTTCGGAAAAACATACATATTTTTCTCTCGTACTGTAGGAATGGATAAGTACCTTTGACTTTTTTGTGTTTGAATATTGTTTTGTACATACTTGTGCGGTATAAAGTTTCTATCACTTGTGTTCAAGAGTAAAGGAAATCACTAGAATATCTCAGATCTTTCTACAGAATAATTTCGAGAAATCTTCTATGCGAGACTCCTTTCATATTTAGCTGAGTTCATGATTCACTTTCCCACGCTATGATCTCATAATTCAAATGAGTTTCGACTAAACTTTTGTGAACACTATTTGTTTGTTTGTGGTCTAGATAAGATGTGAACTTTCTGATTGAATCTGCCGTTACTTGATGAAGAGCCATAGTAATTTCATAGCCTACACCTTAATTTACACAAACTATAGTTTCAAAAATATATCACGACAATTCTGGAAAAGTTTTTGGCCTTGTACTTTAATTATATTGTGTAGGAACCCTGTGAATGATATCTGATTCGATCCCATTACGAATGTTTGGAATACTAATGGAATAGAGAAAACTGTTTTCCGTAAAATTCAGCGTTCATATGAAAGTATTTGTTTCGAAAGCATTTTTCTTTCGTGTAATTCAATGTTTAAATGGAAAAAGCTATTTAGAAATGGCATTTCAATTTCTTTCAGTTTTTGTCTAAATGTGCATGATCTACATATCTTTGTATAGAGTAAATTTTTTGAAAATGGTTGCTTCCTCCCTTTCTTTGGATGGAGGAGTAAATGAAGAAGTGAAAGGCCAAAAACTTTCTTTCCCAAATATTACCCTCTCCTATACAAATATACCCTTTCAATATTACTAAATTTTTTGCTATCACACTACGAAGAAACTATTGTGATAACGAAAAATGTCAAAAAAAAGTTAGTGAAGATCACATGGTAAGGTGTAGTTCATTAAACAATGTAAATTGTTTGGATCTGAATAATAGACAACGCAGTTTTTTCACAAGATATGATTTATGCTCATTTCATATCAAGTGCGGATCTAGAAATATACCTAGACATTTTATTTTTTGACAAGTTCAATTTTCAAAACTTGTATGTTTTTTTCAATGTTTAACGGGAGGAATCTACTGTTGAACCATTTTAAAAAAAATTTTAGGTCATCTTCTGCTTTGCCTTTCTGTTGATAGCAACTTTCAGCAGTGTGAACTATCACAGTATTATTCGTTAAACTGAGTATTTGTCCATCTTCTTCTGTAAGAAGATGTTATCCATATATAATGTAACTATCAGAGCCCCCAGTACCGTTCCTTGAGGTACTGCGCACGTTACTGTTTCCTCGGTGCTTGTCATATTTCCGATATTTACTTTCTGTTACTTAAATAACTGTTGAGTAAATTGATACCAATGTCATGCAGAATAGCCAAAAGTATGCCGTGGTCAACGGTATCGAATTCCTTTAATAAATCTGAAGAGACTTATGCGGATGGTATTCCCTGATCCAGATATTCATAGACAGTATTTTCAGCGCGTGAATTGCGTCCAGTGTAGACTTATCAGCAGACGGTATTTGTTCAGAAATTCATTTACTTAGCCTGAGTTTCATGATTTTTTCTATTATTTTACTCAAAGATTATACCGATCTATAATTTTTAGTATTTTTTCTATCTCCTTCATGTACTGGAAACAGGGAAATGAACTAATTTGAAAGATTTATTTATTATATATACCATAGGAGAACTAAAGTACTTTGAAATAATTTTCAGAGTTTTCGCTGTTATGCCATCCTATGCCAAGAAATTTGAAATTTATGGAATTTATTACTTCACTCTGGTCGATCGGTCGGTAGCCCGGCGGTTCGACGTGGGTGCTTTGTTCACTCACTCGAATCGACTGCCGTGTGGGTCGGTGATTCAAGCCCTAGTGTAAACGATCGATTTTCACTTGCTATCGTCCAACCCTTGTTGGGAATCACACGTTAAAAGGTAAGACATCATTAATCTTCAGCTCGCACAAGTTTCGACTTCTTAGGGTAGTCGTTCGTAAGGGTGCGACAGCGGAAAACAGACTTTCAGAAGTTGGTGAAAAGAAGATAGAATTCAGTGTAACTTTTTTCAATATTATAATTTTTCATCTTTATTGATTTTTTGCCATTGAACATTGAACATTGAACATTTCGACCAGTTCTGCTAGACTACTGATAGGTTCACCATTTCCATTTTTGATTTCATTTACTGTTCGCTAGAGTTCTTCAGAAATAGTTTGTTCCCATCCCATGCAATTTCTGTGGGAGTTCCTTTTAACTTTCTCAACAGGGTATTGTATTTTTTTTGTGAATATCCAATTTTCATTGTTCCATAATATGGATTTCTCTTTCATTTACAATGCATATGATTCTTTGCATCAACTGCCTTTATTATGGATTTAATAATCCATTTCTTTCCTTGTTGTACTTTATTTTTTATCTCAATGTTTTTTATTTATTCTTCAATACACTTATTCATTTCACTTTTGAATTTATTTGTTACAGAATATAGATCTAAATGACGACAGAGCACGACGAATTTATGTAGATGAGGGCCTGCCTGAAGAACTAAATCACCTGAAAAATGGATTCAAACGTAATGGTTACAGCGAAAAATAATTCGACCGAGCCATATGATCCAGGAGAGAACACCGAAGCTTCCCCAGTTGAACCAGTCGAAGGAAAAGCTTTCCTTCACTATGTGAAACCAATATTCAGGCCAACAAAAACCATCAGGCAAAGCTTCATGTCAACGAAGGGCCCTAAAGAACCTCTAGCAAAACTAGGGGTACACCCAATCCCGTTTAGCTGCGGGTCGGTCTACATCGAAACCACGAAACGAAGTATAAGGTTTGCTCTGGTTCTAACATCCGAAACTGTTTGGAATCAGCGCAAGATATGATGCGTACAAATAAAAAATCTCAAACAGTCTGAAATAGTCCCGGACACTTTTTTAAACCAGAACGCTTTTGAGGAGACCACTGTCCCACCTATCGTATATATGAAGAGATGAAGACGACAAAATACTGTTGATCATGTCCATTTTATTATTTAGCGTATCCTTATAGTTAGTTTAAATGTCATCTACCCTCAATCATCAATTATTCAAATCAAATAAATGAAATAACATCCTAGCAAAAAGCCAAAACAAATTTCCACATGAATGCGCATGAGCAACGAGGACAGTTCTCAACAGTTCAGCCTCAAGAGCAAGAATGATTTGAGACGGTTCAAAACAGTTTAGGATCATTTCGCAATCAAAACCAGAACAGAGGATTCATCAGTCCGAAATTAGCCTCAATAAACCAGAACGTTCTATATCAACTGCGCATGATCCTGACGTCCTACAACCTGAATTTCGTAGAACCAGAACAAACCTTTCGAGATCCTACCCTCCGAACACAAGAGAAACTATCGCCTCGGACAAACCGACAAGTCGGCTATGGCTAACTTGTTGGTTTGTCAGACGCACATGAGTATGAACAGGTAATACAATTAAGAACGATATACAGCGCCCAGTATGGAAACAATAGTTGATGCGGTGGATACAACCGGAACAAGAATCAGAGCACCTGCTCGGGTATTGCGATTGTTACCACATCGCCTTTGAAAATGTCTACCGCAGCAGTAGACGAAACGTCAGGCATAAAAACTTACAGACCACGGCCAAAAAACCCGAATAATAGTCTTCATACAGTTATCTCCGGCTGTGAAAGTCTACATTCTTCGACAAAATATAATCACTCGTCAGAACAATTTCAGGAGATGGCTGAAACTATTGATGATGCTAACTTGGTTAACGGAATGTGCGTCAAAGGACACCATTTTTGTTGTGGTAAAAAATGTTTTCAATAAATTCACAAAATAGTAATTGGGCAAATCCAATAATCACAATATAAAACGTCAGTTTGGTGATGGATTCCGCCAATAATTGATGAAAATCCATAATCCATTTTAAACACTTTATGAGATTTCCATTAGATAATTCAACAAAACAAAACATGTGTTTCACTTGTTGAGGTTTTGTTAACAATTATGCAAAAATCTCACAATGGGGTGTGATAAATATATCAAGTTTTTTAATGGAAAACAGATTGGTTTTGAGTCATAGGATATTTTTCGTTGGAAAGTGACGTCAAAATGCTAGTTTGTGTATGGAATCTCCTTAGGAAAAATCGACAGCAGAAGTTTCCAAGCAACATTTCTCAAAATGGCCTTAGAGTATTCTTACCCTGAAAAGAGAGCTATTAGAAAATGAGCAATCTACCAGACAGCGAATACTAATTCCAAACAAAGAAAAATGAAGAAACATTGAAACATTGAAACAACTTCTGACACGAAGTGAAAAAAATTACTAGCACTTTCATTGATCACAAACAATTAACTCAAATGGATTAAATTTACTTTTTCAATACAACTCCTGCGAGTTCTAGATTCATTATATGAATATAAAATAAAAAAAATATTCTCAAGACACGAACAATAACTTTCCGGTTTCCTTCCCCTGAAAAATGGTCATGATGACAAGTAAAAATCTCTTCACACGTGAACATTCAACAATATCGGGCTTTTAGCATTGTCCTGCAAGGTGATATAATGTTTGATATTATGGCTGTTAGCGGTAATTAATGACATGTCAGGTCGTGAACATTGAATACGCCGAGAATTCATTGTGGGATTTTTTGAATACGCAGAACGACCAGTAGCGAATCAACGAGAAATGAACCATGGTGCATGTCGAACAAAAGAAGATGAGTAAAAGATTATTTGTGTGTAGTTTTCAATCTACGATTTTTTGACGACCATTGGCGTATCAAGATTGAAGTAAGTCTGAAGAGTGTATCGATACATACGTGTAAGAAAATAAATACCTACTGGCAAACAATTTACTTCTTTGGCTAATACCACGCTGTACATCGAATTAAATTGCATATAATTATTAAATCATATGATTAGTTTCAGCTGCTGGATGAACAAGAAGCATCTGCAGGACTATCTTCTGTTAGGATATTCCCACATATTATGTCAAATATGATTCAATTTCTACTCGATACAAGTTTCAATTTTTTTTATTACTGTTGGAGAGTTAGTACATGGGATGTTTCTCTAACGCTTTCGGGTATTTGTTCCCGAGATTCAGCTGTTACTAGTTAAAAAATACTAACAAGCGAATCAAATAATAAATCTCTAAGGTTGAATCATGAGGTGGATCGTAACGAACTTAATAATTTGTCATGGAATAAATATGTTTATAAGCGAAATTCGAAACATCTAACAATTTGAGATTGTTAATTTATTCGAGACTAGCTTTTGCCCGCGGCTTCGCTCGCGTTAAGAAGTGTTATTATTAATTAGGTATAGTTTTTGCGGCTTTATTTTTATTTAGCTTGTGTAAAAAATTGGGTCCTACAAAACTTCTTTGTACACAATATTCTTAACTAATCTGTCATTAGGCGCTAAAACTATCAAGCTATTGGGTGAACTTA